>JAQSVV010000366.1:0-44565 GCA_036375495.1 Agrotis segetum
AACGTTTCAAGTGTAATACATATTAATGAATCTAATCTAAAATATATCCAGATTACAGCAAGTCCTCGAAAAAAAATGGGTTTCGTCATCTTACTTAAATCGCAAAAGGTGTCACGCCTATTTTAAATGATCCATCAATATTATGAGAAAATAATTAAAATTAATTAAATCCCTTCCGCGGCCACATTAGTTATTGACAAAAGTCAAGTAACGACACATCTCAGCGTGAGTTCCACTGATGTATCGGCAAACAATAAGTCAACGGTACAAACAAACAATATTTACAATGTGTGTGATTGATAGTGGATGACAGATGTCGGGTCAACCCTTGCGCTGCGACCGGCCCATCTGTCGCTGAATAATGGTCAGGGAGATACAGAACTGAACTATCCTTTTCCGCACTTTCACCCTCAAAATCAATTTCTAAGTCATTCTTGTCGTAAATGACTCAGTTATTTGCAAACATCTAATAACTGAAACTAATCACAATAAAATAAGGATCATTTGCAATCGACATTCCCCTTTTATATCACCAAATCGAAAATGTATTTATTTCTTATCTTGAATAATGACGCCATAAAGATACGTTTTTATAACACACGGGCAGGTAATATGTATCTAAAATAATGCTCTCATCTTTTGTATAATATTACTTTCCGTTTATACTCATTTTATTTGTTGCTATAAAAGGGAAGAATAACGGTTGTTAAAACAGTATCTGTACACATTGTACAAACAGGAGACTTGGCAATAAATCTTTTTATTTTATGACAAATTGTTGTCTGAACGGTGCCTCTGTCACCCTCGCGGTAACAAAAGATCTAGAACAAACAGTAACATAATGCTATGATGGTCAAACACCACACAACGGCATGAACTATTTGTAAACATAAATACAATGATACCGCCCTGCTGCAATAACTATATGAAAAAAAAAAGTACACAAAATACTGCATTGTATCATTCTGATTTATAGCTTTTAGGGCAGTTAGTTCGTTGGAACTTTATATAAATTGTAAGAGAAAGAGCTGAAAGACAAAGAAAGCGTTAAATTGTAAGATTGTTGTTCACGTAGGTGCTGGCTTTTCATATTAAAGTGATAAAAATACTTCCAAATAAAATATAATAAATATTGTTAATTTAGAAGGAGTTGCAGCTATACGTGTGCATTTCATGTGGTATTAGTATAAAACACGGTGACACTAACATGAAATATGATACGAGGATCTAACAAAAGCGAATGACGTCGCTTTATGAGCTGCGACGGTCCCCGGGACCCTGCCTCATAATTATAATATTATGACTTCACATTATTCCACAAATATGGTTGTATAGCTCAAACCCTTGGAGGTGGGAGAGATAACCTATTGTATTGGCACATTTACAACATAAAAGCTTATTACTATCCGCACCCCTTGATAAAAATTGTACATTTTCGCGATCCTCGCAAGGAAAATGATGTTGCCGTGCTAACATGGCTGAAATCATCTACCAAAGTTATAAAGGATAAATATAACGCTATTACTACGACCCCTAAACAGATCGTGGCTATAATTTTGTAATCACCATAAAATCTGTATCACCGCACTAATATATTTATGACATTACAGCTCCCACTAATATTTATGCAAATTGAAAACGTGCAGAATGGCATCGTTTACGCGACCCTAATCCCTGTATAACGGAGACCAACATCGACATATGTCGCTTTGACTGTTAAATTTTATTCCATAGTTGTATTAGGATTCTTCTGAGGGTTTCAAAAGACTATCATAGTTTTGAAATGGAAGCTAAGAAGAGATTTGTTGTCTCCTTAAATTCTTTGTCCTGTTGTAGAATCTAGTGCATCTAGCTTCGATTTTAATGGTAATCTTCACAACTATTAATAAAAAACCATATTTTGGAGTAATTAAAGCAAATACGATACCTTTTTTTAAGCCATACTCAATCTTTTAATACCTAACATAATTAAAAATAAAACTTTAAACTCTATCCCGATCCACGATTCACTTGTAATCAAAATGCGGCAAACCACAACACCCTATTCCACTTGTCATCATAGTAGATTTGTGCACCAAATAGGAAAAGTAATTTGTGTCCATATGGGACCAGTGATTGCCTTCTGAACACTCTCACCCTCGACCGGGTCGCCGAATAGTCTTTTGGTGGCCAATTTCGACGACCCCAACTCATTTCCTTAGATCTCTTTTAATATCGCAGAACACGGCCCGATGTTCTTACAATGTGCTCGGTTTTGTTAGGGTTAGATATAATTTGGGTTAAATCATAAATGGAGTCAATTTATTGGATAAATTCATAGGTATTGAGTTTCAATGTTTGGTATTATGCTTTGACCTTTATAGATTAAAATATGCACACTGTTACTGTTATAAATAATGATAAAGTAAGACATTTAATTTTATTGCCATTTATTAAAACCTACCACGAAACAATACATCATAGATACTTATTTCATTTCCTCGTTTTCTTTCCCCTAAGTTCGGTTAATAGGAGGTAGCAGCTTGCGGATAGTAAATAGTAATAATTTCGTGAGGCATTTTTACAAGTCTCAGGTGGTCGGTAATTTGCTTGCGGCAGAGGAAGGGTTACACTTGATTTATCTCGGTCGTAATGCGCGCCCGGGGACGCACTATTTCGCCCTGCGCTCTTCCCACAAACCATAAACACTAATTTATCTAACACCGCAAATTAGTTGCTTTGTATGATATTCACTCGTGATTTAGCGATCTTGTTTTCTTTATGATGATCATAACTAACCGAAATAACTCTCACTCTAAAGAAATACGGCTCGCATAATTTTAAATAACTTGAGTGAATTGTATGAAAACTGTATCTTAGTAGCGCTAATACACCTCAGTACACAATATAAAATGTGGCAACGTCTGCATGTGACCTTGATACCGATAGACACGTGGCCAATAAACAAAAGGCGAGGAATCCTCGAAGCGTACGTGTCATGTCTCTTCGCAACAATAACGAAACATGAAAAATTTCCAGACGCCCACATCAGACTGATAAATGGCTTCCGAAAATCCAAAAGGAAGTTACAGCTTACTTGGGATTTGGTCTAGAACCTCTCACGTCCCATAACTGCTGCACTCCGCTTTATTACAATTACCATAAGCCTCAAAGTCCCGCACTCCACGGCCGGCGGGTGTGACTTCATCATTTTGAACCTACTTACAAGTACGGTAAGACGGTTATTGCTTGGGTGAAATAGAAACCGCGACCGAGACGTACACTCGGTACAGTCGCAGACAACTTTAGCACTTACCCCTGTTCTTTTAAGATTGGAGTTGCAAGTGTACGAATGATCCGCGCGAAAGTTATGCGCCGTTCGTGCCGCCGAGCGGTCCACTCTTTACATTTATGTACGTGTACGATATGTTGGCGGCTATTTGGAATACTAATTGAGCATGCCTACGGATTCCAAATCATGTCTATTTACTTTTTCCGAGACGAAAAATAAGTTATCGTAACACTCTTGTGAAGATTCTTTTTATTGGCATTATTATCTGTGAATTGTCTTTACCGTTTAGTTAATACTATTAAAAATACGTACTTCATTGTGCTATTGAGGTTGGGTAAACACAGGTATTCCTAATTTGTATTTCAAAAACCGTTTTTCTCGACAGCATCCAATCTACAATTTGAATGGAAAACCAGTAAACCGCGAAATGATGATGAATCGCGCTAGAGAAAAGGCCTGGCAGAGCGAGATAAAATCTAAACCCGCCAGAAGGCGAGAGAAGGATGCAAGGTGGGGAAATTAGCTGATGCTTCCGTGAATTTGTGTACGTTTTCAATGAAGCCTCTTTACGGTAGGTAAAATAGGAATAAAATGGATGGTCCCTAATCCGCCGGCCATTTATAACTTACACGCCATTAATTTGAGTGATAATTCATGAATAGCGACGCGATTGGTCGTAGATATTGGATTCGGTAAAGTACACAGTAGCCGTGCCTACCGAAACTCGCATAACAGTTCCTTATCGCTCCGGTAGGTAGGTAATCTAATCAAATTTTACAGTGAATGCTTTATGCATTTTGTAATAATTTATATTCGTCATATATACCGAATATGTAGCATATCTATAGTTATGTTTACAAGCTTTGTTTTAATAATGAAGATGTACTTGAGATAATGAGTAAGTTCACGTATGTAGTACTGTTACATAAATGATGGTGTTTAGCGTGAAAACAGTCCTTGTACTGTGACCGACTGTGTGCTGTGTTAATCGGGGCACTCCTAGTTGACTCACTGAGGCACGAACGTCTCACATTATTGTAATTACTCCAGTGAATTACTCACTCATCACCGCATGTCACTGTTGGCTTACATGCTGTGATACTAGAGGCATCTCAGCTTGTAGATACATAAAATTTCACTCAAACAAGTCTTGCTGGGGAGAATGACTTCAACTAAACTAAATAACTACTATATGATTATTGTGTAGGTATTTAGGGATCAATCTAATTAAAACACGGCAAATCACATATTGTTATTTATTGGCTGACAATCAAAGTGTTATGTCAACTTACAATTTTCCATAAACAAATCATATTATGTTGCCGTATAAAATAATAATCTTAAACCAGTGATTTAACACACCGTTGTTTTAAAGTGTCTGCTTTAAATCAACGGTGTGTTAGATTTTTGCCTAAAAATGTCCCAAGTTTTCATGAAACTTCGTAGTTGTAGCTCTACTTACCTAACTACGGAATTTCATAAAAGCTTCTTCTAGAGTCTGGGGCCTAAACGAATTCTATTATTTTCAACATAAACCCTTCCTTCATCCATAAAAATACCAATTGAAATTCTTATGCACACTTATCAGTCGAAGTGACGTCATTCCAGACAACCCCAATCACGTATCAAGTTCCGTAGTCCGACATCATCAAACACGTCACTCCACATCCGTGGACCACCTCTCTGAGTGACCTCAAGTCACAACAGTGTACACACACGACATAGCCCATGTATATATGCCCCCGGAAGTGGGTGCTTGTAGCCGGCCGTCAGTGCTTCCGTCTCGGCTATCAGGATTATGTTATTAAGCAGACGCCATCGCCCGCCGCGGTGGTCGCTGATAATAGCTGCTTAACATTTACTAACAATCCCATTGAGAGCGTGCAACGATTAACTCGAGTTAATTGGACTAAATATGGGATTGAGTGTATTGATAAGTTTGGGATGCTGTTGTCTGTAGGTAGATAGTTGTTTCTTAAATGCATTATATGTGGGAAATTGCTTATTAGACATTTCCAAAACATTATTAAAATAATATATCATGTAGGCATAGGCGTTGACAGCGTAGATGTTTTCAAGGGGGTAACCACATCGTGATGCTGACTGTACAAATAAATAAGTAATCGTGTTCGTAAAAAATATGTATCTTTGTAATTTTTCACCTCTTACTTAATAAAAGGAGGGAGAAAATTGTAAGTTATGTCCGGACTTTATAGAGTCCCCTAATGAAACAATGAGAGGTAAAACTATCGTTCCAGGTTTATTCGTGTAGTCAATACAGTTTACAATAGTAAATCTTTATTAATACTTATACAGATACGCAGATTTATTTCGTAGCCATGTTTTACTCATGTGTTCCAAACCGTCACAATGGATTAGTTCTGATTTGAATCCTGTACAATTAATAAGAGTATTAATTAGTTATCTACATATGTCACTAAGACAATAAATACGGATTACCATTTAGCAGTTATAAGTAATTGTGACTGTTAGTTAGATTTGAAATCATTGTACTTAGTAAGTTGTTAAATAAAGCCTGCCGTACCTTAAATTTACTTTGCAATATATTTAATTTTGGTATTAGTACATTTTTCTATCGGGTAATTTGTTCATAGCACTCGGACGTAACTTAGTAACTCTTGCCATCCGTCTCTTTTGGTCTAGACTTCATACATGCGAAGAATCGAAACTTCAATCCGATTGCATTAGTATAACGGCTTTATACACAATAATCTAGTGAGCCAAAAGTTTGCCTCAAAAACCAACTAAAATTAGTCTGACTAAGACAACATTTTGACTCTCTGTCAACTCTCTTAAAAGTAAGAGACGCAGGTATGAGCGCAGCAGGGCAAGCAGGGCAGCCGCTCGTAAATTACCAGCACTTATCTATATTTACCTCGCGCGACTATCTGTCTTTACTGTAAATACAAAATTCTCTGTTTATATTCTTACACGTTTTTTCTACAGTCTCTAAAATTTATAACTTTACGACTTCGGGACGTATCTCCTAGCAGCAAACTTTGATGTTCGTGCTAAATTAAAAATAATATTGTTTTATGGGATTTGGAAGTTTCAATATTTTAATTTAGGTTAAGCTTTTACGAGAAAAGCGTCTTTAATCAATGTTTAAATTACTGCTTTAAAATTGTATAAAGCTCGCAATCAAAACAAAAATAAAGCTTTCATAAAAACCACTGGATTGACGAAACGGTTATGCCATGGGCAGAAAATATGTAACGACAAACTTATCAAGTTTACCTGATATAACTTCATTGTTTGACACAATTCTGTGTCTAATCTAGTTTCAATAAATAGACAGCTGCTATCGCGTGTTTATCCTGAAGGCGTGAATTACCTTGTGTTTGTGGTAAAAATAGCACTTTGTAATGTTCCGCTATAAAGTTTGTGATATGAGGTCCGTTGATGACGATACTCCTCGCAAATCTATTGCTATGACTATAAGTGGGTAGTACAGTTGATTATTTATTTGGTTAACATTGTAGTTATACCCGATCACTACACAATACGTCTAGCAAATACTTGGCGAGACATTGCTAGTAGTTTTGTATAACGTAAAGAAGAGCGTTATGACTTATGAGATAAGTGGTTATGACTTGTCTTTTTTATCCGACAGATACTATCAAAAAGTTAATTAATATAAATAAAAAACTTGAATCACACCTACGTGTGGCAAAACACGTAGCAGATCTGCATAGTTTTATTAACTTAATGATTTTTAACGCTGTTGTCTAATAATATTTTTGTAAAATAGATGACGTCTTTACGTTAGATAAATAAGCGTACTTAAATGTAAATGCTCATCATCACTTGTTTACTTATATTCTGTTACTATTATCTTGACTTATAATTATTTGTTTCTGTCATTCTTTCATAGCATTCGGGAATGAAACTGGTTTTAATAAACCATTTTATTTTTGTGATATCTTGTCTTACTATTTGTATATGTCATTTAGAAATAAAACTGGTTCTTGTAGATATTTTCACATGTTAACAAACACATAGAAGTTTTGTTATAGTAATAGACACATTTATTTTCCGCTGTTCGGTACATTTACACTGTTTAAACTACTAACTTAACTGGCTACAAACTAATGTTAAACTCAATACAACATTAATATTGTCATAGAGCACAACAAAACAAATACAATTAAACAAATATGATACACCACAGTTGGTTAACATCGTGTGTGGAATATAAAACACTTTTATGTGCGATTGCGTCCACAGTTGATCACATTTAACGAGAGTGTAGAGGAGACGGTTTAGAGCCCCCAATAAAACAATAAACGCGCTCTTATCACGCGTTATCAAACGCAGCAAACATACAATTTATTTGTACGCGTTCCTTGTTAATGTACTCGTAAATACGTTTGTACGGACCGACGTTTGTTCTACACTGACATGATAACGTATACTAATTGTGTTCCTTTTAAAAATAACCTCAGCTATGAAGTACTGCAAATTACTTAACAAGTGGGTTTCTTTGGGCACAGTGCTTTACGTAAAAAACCTCTGGGCAAGGATTACGTTTATTTAAAATTCATAACAACTTATTCCGTGACCGTATGACATGCCGTAGAATAAAAAAATTACCTTACAACGAAAACGCACTACAATTATTTTTAAACTAGTGGTAAAATAAAAATAACAAAGTCTGGATCTTCTAATTCACTCCAATCAACATGTCAATGAAAATGACTAAATTATTTCGAGTACAGCATTTATTCGTCAAATTAAAAATAAACAGAACATTAAAATAAAGAAAGAATTACAATGCGGTCACATTTTTAATTGTAATTACTGACAGCATTCCCAGCTATCAATTGTACGGTTCGTGACTTTTCCCAAAACAATGGGATCAGAGCACGTTACAGCGAAGACAACGACTTTAAATAAACAACGATAAAAAATCAGTTATAACGATATTAACAATGGAAAATAACGTGTATTTCACCACGTCGTTGTTCTCATGAAAAAACTGTTGTTGTCTGATCTTCTGAAGTAAATCTTCAGATACTACAAAATCATTGAAGGTCTATTTGTCATTGCCATTGCGTATAATGACTCAGGATAAAAAAAAAAGGTTGCACTCCAGGAGTGCCGGTAGAAGTGAAAACTTTTTTGTTACTATGTTTTATTTTTAATTTGAATGACGTCTTACTCATTTTCGATCAGGGTCACGTGACCCTGACGCGAGTTTTAAATTTTTTACCCATTACAGAAAAAGTGTACAACGCCGCTAAAGAAGTTTTCACTTCAATAAAATCGGTTTAAAAATGATTAAGAAAACGAATACACAGATAGCATAATATCTGATTAAATAGTGTAATTTATATTTTCAAATGTTAAATTGCTGCAAGCGAAAACCACAGCTACCGGTAAAAATATAAGCATTCTGAGTTATTATAATCGTCCGATTTAACATTTTTATTACTTTTTTTTACACATTCACAAAATTTATTGAAAAGCATGCATGTGTTGGTCTCATATGGCGGGCGCTATAAATAAGGGCGCGCTCACACGGCCGCGTCTCCAGTGACTAATTTGTTAACAAGTGTTCGGGGACACTTAATTACAGTGCAAGCAGCGGGGCGTCATCGTCGTTCAACGAATACATTACTTTGTCAAGATATCCTTGTTAAATAATGCGGCTATTAGTAACCTTAATTGAATTTATGGAAGTATGCACGTTTCATGTTTTGCTTCCGTCATAACTTACTTGACGGGCTCTCTCTTATGAAATAGGAAAACATAATTATGATAGAATACCTAGCTTGAAACGAAATAACTTACATTACGAGTTAGACGTGTTTTATTAGTTATATGAAAATGTACTCTGTTTACTTGATGACTTGCAATGCTATCATTCATAGAAATGTTTTTGTTCAAAGTTTAGTTAGGAATACACTTGAATGTTGCTTCATTCATACAATCAGACACTATCACTTAGTTCAAAAAGTTTATTTAAGGCAGTTTACATTGAATGTCACATGAGTGCAAAAAAATGTGAACTTGTTGTCCAACATAACATTTGTCAAAGAAACTGCCCAACTAGCAAAATCAGTGCTTAAAGCGATCTTTAAGACTACTTTTATTTTTACTTACAAGAAACTTGTAAAATGCTACAAAGCTGGATTTGGGCGCAGTTATAGGAGCGTTTATTTCTATAACTATCTTATAATCAACTTATAAAATGTTACTAAGCCCTATAATGTACTTGACGAAGCGCAATAGTTTCTATAATGATATGAGACTACACAATTACAAGTACAAACGCTCTTATTAGTATCTGGCATAAGTATCTTACTAAAGCATTCTTGTTTATATGGCACTAGTAGTGTACTTAATTATGAGTTATAAGTATATTTTAGTAAAGGTTATCTTTGTTGTTGCTTCGGCTGGTGGTGCCGGTTGTTTTGTGATAAATATTTAATAAAACGTAAGTAAGATTACTATTATTTTGTATACTATTGTAAAACAACTAAATAATAATATATTGTAAATATAGTGTGTGAACTCTTGGGGAAGTCATATTTACTGTAAATGTGTACCGCAATTTAGTCAGTTTTACGATGCCCTTCGCGAAATAGCACATTATTATATTGTTGTAAATAAATTATTTCATTAATTCTAATGAATATTCGCCATGTTTTAAAATTGTCCTCCATTAAGTACTTTATAGAACCATTGTAGGTAAATTAGTACTTATAGCAGTTTCAAGACGAAGGGGAATAATTGAATATCAATAAAATGGCTGACGTTTACTAATAAAGTGTTTAATCTATTAACTTATAAGCTTTTTTGATCTTATAGTGCTCTTTTCAAGTACTATTAGATTGAAAAAAGTCTCGAGCAAGATTATGACGACAAAAACTTATAGTCGTCTCAGCCAAGTATGTTATAATATCATTTTTCTCCGAAAATCCTTCTATAGGATCAAAATATTATTCAGGATTATTTAGTCTTACTGCAAAAATTATAGAAGACTTATTCCTATAAGTGTCCTAAAAGATAATCTTGTAGTTAACTGTAAGTCTTAGATATAAAGGCAATTACTCTTGAGAATATCTGTACTTGTGAAATGCTATTACTAGATAATGTGTCCTATAAATGATTGAGAGGTCAGTCTTGTAGCAAACTATAAGACCGAGATATAAAAACTAATGTGTTTGAGTATGTTAAGGCTTGGCAAATACTATTATAAGTTAAGGAGTCTACCGCAAGGCCTTTATAAGAACGTTATTAGTAGTGATAGACTTAAAATCTTTCTTTATAGGATTACTTTGCTTGTTGGGTGGTGTTGATTGCGGAAAACCAACATTTAAATGAACCATTCAATTGAGAGCTGTACGAATATTGTATTATACACATTGAAAAATCGATGGTCTCTTACTCTTGGCCTCATTAGTAAACTGAAGATAGCCCAACGAGCTATAGAGAGGGCTATGCTCGCAGTCGCTCTGCGTGATCGACTCAGAAATGAGGAAATTCTTAGACGACTTAGAGTTGCCTTCGTAGCCCAGCGATTTATTAGGGTGTCCCGAAAATTTTTTTTTTAGAATATTACAACGCAAGACGTCTCAAAAGTTGCGTAATTTATTGTAGATTACGAGAAAAATAATTTAAAAAATATCAAATGTTATCTTTAGGGCTCTACCGGTCTGCAAAGTTACGAAAAATTGTAATTTTTATTGTGATATTTAGTTGTCCATAATTTTGACTATTGAAGTACATAATAGTTTTAAAATCATTCTTTATATTAATTAAGTGTCATACATACACAAAAATCCTATTTGCACCCTTAGAAACGTAAGGTTTTATAGTTTTTGACATGCAAACACCCTTCAGTTTCTACATAGCGCCATGATTTTCTGCACTTGACCTGCGAATGTTTTCTTCGTATCTAATTACGGTTGTTATTGTGTTTAGTCGTTCTTAAATAATGAGTTGGAGTCGGATGAAACTGCTTGTGATTTATTGAGGCCTACAAAGAACTTGACGAACGACAGCTACCAACTTTATGAAACGCCATTAAATATGGTTTATTTTGTTAAAATGACTTAAAGTTAAATTAAAATAGAAAGGATCCATCCAATTTAGATGTATTTTCGATTATTTCTGAAAAGATCAATACTATTTGGATTAAATCGTCGATTCTTATCGCAACCTACAGCTTTACTTAAATACTAATAAGCCATCACAAAATTTACAACTGCTTGTCAACTTCATTGTTCGGTTTCGTTCCTTTTCAAACTAAAGAAATCTTATAAGGACGGACCTAAACATATTCTTGACATTTGAAGAATATAATATGTTATACTCTCGAATTTTACTTGAAAATCTGAGCTCTGTTATGAATTCTATCACTACAAGAAATGCTTTTCAAAAAATTTCTTGCCTGCATGCTTTATGATGACAGAGATCACATTCAGGAGCTGGTTTTTCGAAAAATACTACAAGCTTGAGGAGTTAAAAGTAGCTGTAAACACGGGATATTTAAACCATTAATAAAAAATAGAGATTACACCGAAACGAGTGTGTGGCACAACTTTTAGATGACAGCAATACTTGTTTTTAAACGTATTTATAAAGAGGACCATTAAATCATGGTAAAAGTAAGGGCTTGTAAGTAATTGACTTTTTCTGTCACACAGAAGCTTTGGGAAGATGTGTTAAACCATAACATAGGCCTCATAAAGTCTAACTGACGAAACTTTTAGAGATAGTTACTTAGAACGGATTTGAATGGAAGTGCTAAATTTTGACATTAAAATAAGTTTGAATTTCACGTTTTGAATAATATTAGAAGCTTAATTTTTTTTCTAATGCTTTTTGTTACTGGTATAAATAATAAAATATCCTTTTTAACTGATTTTTATATTCTGTTAACCATACGGTTTCTGTCTGTAAAAATGAAAATTTACAAAACTTCAAGCTCCGGTAGAGCCCTAAAGATAATACTTAATTATAGTTTTTTTAGCATATTCATAATCTATATAAAATTACGCAAATTTGGATACTTCTTGCGATTGTGTAGCTTGAAAAAAAATGTTTTTCATACATCGACGGGACACCCTTGGGCAGACCACATAACACACAGATTGCCTATGGGGCAGAAAGGTTCCTAAATGGAGAACGCCAGCAAGCGCATCGTGTTCAGTCTCACCCACAAGGTGGACACTGGACAGACGATCTGATGAAAACCTCAAGTTCATGCTGGATGCAAGCCACTTCCAACCGGTCTCACCTGTGAGAAATCATGAAAGATTGATATCATAACCCTTAACTGAAAGTAAAACGCTATTATTAACACGGCAAGTGTATAATAAATTGTTGAGCGCCTGCTGCTCTTCATTGACAGATGACTCGTCCGGCGTCTATCTCCATCAGTGTCAGTCACGTAAGTTTGTTGTCGCCGAAATGCAGCTAAGACTGACGTTGACAACGATCAACGATCGACCGTTGCAACCGTTGTATTCTACCGATGTTCCAGATGAAGCCGCGCTTGCCGAGGTTCGTTTGAGATTCCGCCGTGCATCGAAAAGCACGTAAACCCGTTGATCCTGGCTTTCAATTGTAGATCTTTGACAGTTGTTACTGTTTGTCAGATGCTCGAACGTCTTACAAGCTGTCTTACCAAGGGGGAGTATCACCCTGTTATGGATATACCCTGACCATCGTATAGGTTGTGGAGGTACGATAGGCAGTCGCTCCATTTAAAATACAGATATTCAGCTGCATCTGGTTTGACTGGAAGCCGACACCAATACAGTTGGGAAAAGGCTAGGTAACAAATGATGTATGTAGGGCCACTAATATAATATAAGTCGTGATGACCCTAGGGTTAGCTGACTGAACTGGGCTAACTAGTTGTAACATTGTATTGTTTATCCTACAGTATACGAATTTGTAAGTTCGTAAATGATACTATTAACATTATGTTTCATAAAAATATTTTGTACCTATTTCAATCTGTATTCCTTTTTCTATGTGATTTTTTACTATTATAAAGGCATATGTATCTAACATTTTATTGTTTGTCTAGTATGGGCGGAGACCGGTGAATTCCGAGACAGTGGGCACTCATCGCTAGCGTCAGTTGGCTCAGGAGTGGAACAGTCATCATTGTACGCGCCGCCACGACCAAGACGCGACAGAAAACCCACCGACGACAGTGAGTATTTTTGTAAGTTACCTCTTCATCTACGTAATTCTCAATTTATTATGAAACACTACACTTTTCAGATTTAAGGAA
The DNA here is from genome assembly GCA_036375495.1 of Agrotis segetum. Lineage (NCBI taxonomy): Eukaryota > Metazoa > Arthropoda > Insecta > Lepidoptera > Noctuidae > Agrotis > Agrotis segetum. Next base: position 13,548 of record JAQSVV010000366.1, read on the forward strand.
ATCTTTACCATCTGAAATTATCCTTTCGAGATCTCATTGTTTGCCTTTTTGACATAAGAAAAAATAACCAACCTACTATTACAGTTCAATTTGCAAAGTTTTCCTTGAAACTAAAAATTCCGCTTACTATCACAGTCCAAGTTGTGTTTTATACATGTTTTGTTTGAGATTATTATAGTCAGTACTATACGACCACGATAAGGGTGAACACCTTAAAGATCTTCGTCTGTGAACTGTCATTTGAAATTATCATTTAATAAAATATATTGTGCCAAAATTATGATTGATGAGTGAGAGCTGCACCATTTTCGTGGTTGCATAGTAGGTGAATATTATGTTGAGGTTGTTAAAACTTTCCATACTCATAAATGGATGCGTGAACATGCAGCCAAAACCGGTGGTTACTGACTTTAATCCTCACTGAGATAAATTGCTTTGACGTCAATCAAACACATTTACTTTAAAGTTTTTTTCTCGCCGTTATCGTTAAAAGAAAAAAAAACACTACGTCGGTATTACAGTGTGAAAACAAAACAATTAAATTGCTGGACCACACAAAGTGACAAGCTTAAAACTGAAAGTAAACCCAGTAAAGCGTAGGGAAATCTATGGCAAATACGGCCGCGCGTTATTCTAATGCTTTCACAAATAGCCGCGCGAGCACGGCGCGCGGTTACCTAACGAGGCGAGGTGTGGCGCGGCCCTAACTTTGTGCACTATACGTCGACGTAGCTCTAACTCTAATTGCTTTTCTATTTATACTGACTGATTTGATTAGCGTGGAAAAGAAATATTAATTTTTGTAGTGTTAGCTCCGAGCGTTAGACTGTTCGAGTTGTCATTTGTTATGTTTGTTTTACGTTACTTGGTTACAGTTACATCACAGCATTAAATTTTATTGATTTCACAACTATGTTGTTGCTATGTACAATAACAATAAGCAATTCTGAACTACCGTCGTAGTAATTAATATAATGTGTGCTATGTTCTAATACGACAATTATCAGCAAATTAATATTACGTGATTGAGACGTTGTCCACACATTTGCACAATTACCGGATTGTCCTAAATGTCTACAATGCGATGCCGTACATATTAAGCAATTAACTGCATGTATGTCCATGAGTAAACAAAATGCATATATGGACATGATTGATTAATTATTTTTGCCAGTCATTTTTGGACTCTGATAGTGTAGTGCAGTTTAGATAACAAAGGTATTTCTTTATACCTTCGATTAATCGGATAACCGACAAAACATACCTACACCTAAAGATAAAGAAAAGCTTTTTAAACCTTCGTAAATATGAAGTAATAAAAATCGTAGCTACCTTATTCGTAGTTATCATAAAAATCGTAACGGCTGTGTACAAGTCCTACGCATCCTACATTTTCAAGCCTTTGATAACGATCATTATAGTACGGATATACACTCGTTGTAAACTATTTGAAAGTAAACACATTAAAGGAAACGTTGCGATGTTTTATCAAAATCGAGTGTCGGCTTTGAAGTGGCAACATGTTCTGATATCGGTAACACATGTAACTACGCTGTTTACCAACCCGCTCTTGTCATGTCGGCCAAACGTAAAGGCATAGATTAAATATGTTACCTACTAACGTAAAGGTTAGTTCGAAATGATGGATGGGTCGGCGAACGCTCAAAGCGTATCGCTGATAAACGCTATCGACGCGTTATCGACGCGCATCGTACTTATCTAGGGTTGTCACAATAACTAAATAGCAGACGATTCAATTTCATATGGCCAAAGGCCTTGTGACCTCTTAGAGTTTTCTTATAGACAATGACGACATAAAGTATTGTACAAAAAATCATTTTAAACAATGCTTAACAAAACCTACTCATAAAGTCAAAAGTAACCCTAAACCAAAACCGCTATTTATCGTGCGCTACTGACTTTCGAAAAACAAGAGATACTCCCAATTCGGGTGACAGCCCTACTAGTATCGACGGATAATGATCGTGGTTGAGGATGGCACCGGTAGCCGGGTGCGTAACCTCTGAGACCATAATCCCGCCTTGTTCATTATACACCAATGAGATTGACGAGCCCTACAGATTTGCACTTTTCAATTTTCATATACTTGATAACTTGGGCTTTATCGCAATACATAAGATGTGTAATCTATTTCTTTAGGGGGAGTTCCTTGACATATATGACCGTTGTTCAGTTTTTGTTCGAGAAGGTATATTTAAGTTTTAGTTTAGTAAGCATAAACTCGAAAAACTTTTGAACAAAGATTTATATTCAGTGATTTTACCCAATCAGCCAGCAATTAAGTGGTGATTAAAATGTCAAAAATTTATAAGTATTTTATTGACACTAACTATAATTATCGTAATGCTAATGTCAGTTCTGCTCAAAATCGTATGTAGTAAAGAAACATTTTGAAAGCGATTATCTTGAGGGCTAAGCGTTTGTCATAAGTTTAACTATAAAATAATGGAGGTCACAAAACAAAATGTAATTTAATTTTAAAATATTGTATAGCAATTTTAATAGCCCATTAAATTTATACAATATCGAACTATAATGATTATTTAACAATGTTCAATCAAGATAAGCGCCCGCAATAAAAGTATAAACCTTAATCCGATACGTAATAAACGAAATTACAAGTTAAAACAATTTATTATCAATGTAAAACACGCAATTTTATTCATACCGCTACTGTTCGTGTCATCGAAACTGTTGTATATTTTTATATGAAATAAAATATCTATTAGGCACCAGTTTACCAGGAAAACCTCATATTTAATTATTAATTGTGTCTTATTACATTATAAATAGGTGAATATTAATATTATTTGATTGATAATAAAAATATGAAGACAGATTACTATCCTCTTCCCCCCGGACCTCGATCACGAGCTAACGTGTAATAAATACGCTGCTGCTTGCTATTTTAATTCGATTTAAATTCAATAAATTCAAGTCAAATATTCGGAGCACATAAAATCGAAGAGCTGATCGTCAACGAATAGACCACGATTAACTACTGGATAAGTGCGGCCCGTCCTCCAACCAAGAAACCCCGCCTACCTGAAGACGCCCCGCCTACTGCTGCAGACATTGGTCAACAGTGGAGAGCTACCAACTGCGCGGGCGCTGCCATCAAGTACCGCAAGCAAATCAGGACGCACCTCATTAGGAAGCTCGACCCAAACGCGTGAGTCAAAACAATAACCAAAATATATATTGTTTTTTTGAATAAGTGCCTAATTACCACCATCTAAAGACCATTTAATCTTGCACCAACAACTGCGCGCCTGGTACATTGCGTATGTGCTTCTACCTATCGTGAAGTAGTAATCAGTGTGGTTATTTGTTTTCGATACTTTTGCTTAATATACAACAATATGGACTCTCCGCCACTTAATAAAACGCAATCAGTGTCTGATTCGAACATTACTTTTAAAACTTGTGACGGAGATCGCAATCAGCAACCAAATGTAACCATGAGAGATAAGCGTCGCCGTCTTTCTGATGACAATTATGATGAACTCACGGCTTTCAAAATGGAAATGCGTGAATTACTACGAGACTTCCAAGTCACTCAAAGTAAAAAAATTGATTTATTGAACAAACATTTAGAAGAAGTAAAACTACAGACGGCTACGATATGCGGCACGAACCAAGATATTGAAAAAGCCTTGGAAGATATGAATGACCAGCTACGTTCAATGCAGACCAAAATCGATGGACTGGAAAAACAACGGAACAATCTAACTACACAAATAACTAATATCGACCAAAAATGTGATTTCTTGGAGAAAGCTCTGAAAAAGACGAGCCTCGAATTAAAGTATATTCCCCGAACAGATAAAGAAAACAAAGAAACTCTTTTTAAATATGTAACCGAGCTTTCAAATTGCCTGAACATTGCTCTGGGTCCTGGAGATGTGCGTGATGTATATCGTGTACCTAACAGAAAGGATCCAGCGAAATCAACTGTAGTTATGGAACTGTCTAATACCTTAATCAAAAGCAAATTCCTAGCCTCTGCAAAAACGTTTAACAAACGCAACGAGCTGAAGATCAGCCACCTGGGGATAGAAAACAACTCCTCTCCACTCTTTGTCTCGGAATCTCTGACCGGCAAAACCAGGCGGCTTCACTTCCTCGCAAGAGACTTTGCTAAAATGGAAAACTATAAATACTGCTGGACATCAAACGGCAATGTGTATGTCAAGAAACAGGATGGTTCTGAATATATTCGTATCAGCGATGAAATCCAATAAAAAACTAAGGCAATCAAAATGACTAGAATTGTTGCTCAGATTTATGTTTATTTCTATGTCACTGTATTTTTGGGTTTGTCTAAATAGTAACGGTCTTTATTATTGTAACCTCAGTGTAACAATTTATTGTAATTACACACACAACTTACACTTACATATTACAAAACTTGTATTTCATAATGCTACGTATAATACCTATACTCACTTCTTTAGCGTGCAAATTAATACTACTTCATTCTCGCATTGGTGTCTAATTGAAGACTATGTGCCAGTACATAATAATTTGTTGAATTACGGAATGATACACAAGGGTTTGATTACAAAACTACAAAACATGGTATCTAAACGAACTTTACATAACTATTATCGAAGAAAAATTACTGAATTGTTTCGGCTAGCGTACATAATAGACTCGTACTGGTCGTCGTTTTGTATCAAGGCTTCGGGTTATTTTATGGTACTAGATATGTTTCTATTAAAGCACAATGTTGGATAACACCTCATATTTTGAAGAAATTGACAACATGAACCTTCTAAGTTGTATTGAGCTTGATAACCCCGAACTATGCAAAGAATATCTCAATGCTGCCCATGATAAACTCACAATCTTAACTCAGAATATACGCACAATAAGAATTTCGACTCATTACTCGTATTTCATGCAGCGCCTGAAGCTTAAACCTGACCTTATAATACTCACTGAATGCTGGCTTGATGAATCATTTAATGCTATTAATCTAGAAGGATATAACTGTTATTATTCAAAAAAATATATTAACCAAAATGACGGCATTGTGGTGTTCTCTAAAGTAGAACTTTGCGTCGTTGTAACAGAGCCCCCCTTTAGTAATGCCAACTGTCTACTAGTAGATGTTGGCCAAACGCATTCAGTTATAGCAATCTATCGATCACCATCTTTCTATAACCTTAGTAACTTTTTGACTTCCTTGGAAAACGTCCTGAGTAGCCGAACTAGCCAGCACTGTGCGTTGGTTGAGGAGACATTAATCTTGATATTAAAGAGACTTCCACCATGATCCTCGCGTTGATGAATATCTAAACCTTATAGCACATTATGAGTATTGACGAGCCCTACAGATTGCACGCGTGGGGCAAATAGCTTGGATCATATGTTGATAAATCAGGACTTTATCGCAATACATTGTAATTCCGATGTGTAATCTATTTCTTTAGGGGGAGTTCCTTGACATATATGACCGTTGTTCAGTTTTACTTCGAGAAGGTATATTTAAGTTTTAGTTTAGTAAGCGTAAACTCGAAAAACTTTTGAACAAAGATTTATTCAATGACTAGCACTACGCCCGCGAATTCGTAGTGCGTGTTATTGTTCGAACTTTGTCTCTTGAAGTGCATCAGACGCCGCGATGAGTTCACATCAAAGCAAAAAAAAATCGCGAGGACTCTAATCTATAAGATACTGTTAGAAAATTGAAATAACTGTATCAATATTGCATCAACAGAAAAAAATTCTTATCATTAAAAACAAAAACAACATTCCGTCTTGGGAATGGCTATAAAACCAATTTGTAATACTATAAAATGACCCCAATGCAAGCGAATTTACCATTTATAAACCTAATTCTTACGGGTCGAATTTCAATGAATATGCTCCACCTTGGTGAGCAATTTGGGCGTTAAAAAGAATCAATATGCAAATAAGAAGAAACATGCTCAAAATTTCACACCGGGCTCTTTGTTTCTCACGCCGAGCAAATCGAGATAATTCAAAAATTGGTACCCTTAAATACTAATCTAAGGACCGATAACATTAGTAATGAAAAAACCCCTTAGGGTCCGAATTTTGCAAAATCTTCCGGTGTTGTACCATGGTGAGCATCTACAATCTTTAAAGAAACTCGATGCAAAACTTGAAATTCCTAGCACCTGTAGTACCTAACAAAAGTTGCGTACAAACAATCAAATATCTAGACCCCAAAAACTAAACCCCTTAGTGGTCGAATTTCTCCAAATCTACGGAGGACGCCGTTACTCATGGTGAGAATCTACAAAGTCCATAAAGACAGAGGTGTATCGATGCTTCTTGGATTAGCCTAGCATTTGATACTGTCTAACAAAGATACTGCTCAAAAAACTATCAACCCCAAAAACAAACCCATTAGACTGGTCGATCATATCTGGATGGACGAAATCAGCGAGTTCGCATAGGTGAGCATATCAGTGATACGCTGCATATGTTCAGTATGGAGTACCGCAGGGCAGTGTTTTGGGTCCTACGCTATTCCTGATCTACAAACGACCTTTGCTCTCTTGAACTCCGCAATGCTAGCAACCCCTTCGCGGGATACTTCCAATTTTTCATGAGAACACATGGACTGATGTCGTTTCTGTACGCTCAGGAAGGGCTCAAAAGGGTTGCTGCCTGGCTATGAAGATAATTTGCTGACCCTAAACTGTAGAAAAACTAAGTCGATGTGCTTCATATTTCGGATCGGTCTGCACCCAAAAAAAGCACTACAGGTCAAACTTCACACCTGTGGAAATGTCGCTGATGCAAGTTGTCTTAACTCGCCTATTGAACAGGTGCGCTGTAAAAGATACCGTATTCCAAATCGATTAACATCTGTCCTGGAAAGCGCAAATTGATGCAGTGAAGCGACTAGAAAACTATCATATATATTTAAAAAATTCAACCGTCGCAAAGCCTGAACTGATTAGGGACTGTGTATTTTACTTTGTGCCAAAATATTGATGTCTTAGTGTATCAGTCATCCTAACAAAACTCGTTGTATAAGGCTGGAACTTATGCTCAAAGCTATTCAAGTTTCTAGGCCCAGCGGTTTGGGCTGTGCTTTGTCAGATCAGTCAGTCAGTTTTGAATTTTTATATATAGATTTTACCTTAATCAGCCATGCTAGAGAACTGGCCCGTCAGTCATCCAGAATATTAAAATGGGATCGACCAAGGGTAAATTCATCTTTTGCACGAAGATCTTTTGCATTTCTTGGGCCTTTCCTCTACTCTAAATTTTACTCTCACAGTAAATCTATACTCACCTTGAACCTACAGCTCATGTCGAAATGTTATCTTTAAATGGCTGCATCCCAAAAATTATGATCAAACCGAACACCTCTTGCATATACAGTCGTAATTTGTTACAACAATAATATACACAATCATGCACGTGTTTACTCGTTTCACCCAAATACAACCCACACAACCTCACCCACGCAAACACTCACACACACACACCTCACCCACGCAAACACTCACAACAATCACTTACACACTAACACAAGACTCTCACACACACACGCACACTTCCGAAACCACCAAACCTTTCCTTCGAAATATTGTTACACATTACCTAATAGTTTTTAGTATGTTAATTAACTTAATTTTTTTTTTTTGTTTTCTCAACTTAAGTTTTTTTTTTTAAGTTTCTTTTTATTGTGTTTCCTCTAAATAGTTGTAATTAGTTCAGTAAAATAACATGTGAAAATCGCATGGGAAGAGACTGGATCCACGACACAGGTACCCTAGTGTGGAGTCCAGGAATATGTAAATATCTAGTTATTAAGGATTACTGTGTCTTTGGCTACTAGCTTTTTAAATATTGTACCATGTTATGTAAACTGAATAAAAAAAAAAAAAAAAAAAAAAAAAAAAAAAAAACAGATTACTATCTTTTAATAATCGCCAGGAAAAAACCACATTTTTAATTACTATACCTACAACATGCAATTGTTTATTTTGCCAATTAATCAACTTTATCACTGTCATAAAGTAAATATTATCTGATAGGTAATTGTAGATTAGTACATATTTATAATTCTAAAAGTGTTGTATGGTTTGGAAGTCGAAGCTTTGAAGAATTTGAATAAATGCTCTAAAAAGTTTTTTTTTAAAACGTTACCCCACACCAGAAATTTCTCCTGTGTCGTGGGTGCTTTTACAAACATATAGACTCACAAACACAAATGTCCAAAGCTGGAACAACTACTTGTAGATCATACAAATATTTAGTTTGATCCGTGCGGGAATCGAACCCTCAACACGTAGCGCAGCAGTCCAATCGCTTAGTCACTGCGCAAACCGTGCATTGATTGAACGTAGTTAATCGTTGTTCACCGCGTTGCTTTTTGACACCGATGTTCATTCAGTAGTGACCTCTATTGCAGCTAGAGACAATAGGTACATTGACACAGGGATTTCGAGCAAAGCCAATATACGCGGCTTGATTGCTATCGACGCGTTATCAATAACGAATTGATGTAATAACAACACCGTATCACTTGTCCCCTCGCACCGATACTGTTTTCGAGGGAATTTTTAACGTGGTACAATCACATAGACACAGCTTTCTGTTGGGTTATGGGTTGTGTTAAAATGGGTTAGATTCGTAAAACTATGTAATTATATTGTTTAATTTTCTCATTTGTACCGTGTTAAAACTTTTCTGATCTATCGCTTTTCTCAAGAGTGTATTAGCCAGAAAAGTGTTTTTGTTTTCTGTTTTTAATTTACTGTGTAAGTAACTATTTATTATTTTATATCAACACTAAAATTTATATTTCAATGTGAAACAGATCATGTGTAGTTCAAAAGTCCAAAATGCAACTTATTAAGTTTAACAGTTTATTTTGTCACGCTCGTAAAGCATTCTAAATATTTCAACATTACTAATTTTTCTTTTTCCTACACAAAATTGTTTCTTTTCCCATTCTGATAACGCGTTAACATAATCGCCCGTTAAAAATATGAACCGAAAATAGTTTTTATTGCATGTAAGTGATATAAATTACGTGAAGTGACGTCGCTCATCGAGATCAACGAATTTACGGCACTGTCGTAAAAGTATTAGGTGCGCTTGCGCCTAATCCTCCACCGCATTATGGGCTTGCTACCGGTACTCGCCGACCGTGGCCCTGATTCTATATTTTTATCTAAATAACTAGCACTACGCCCGCGACTTCGTCCGCGTGATTTTCGAACGTTGCCTTTGTGAATTTCTAGTCCCGGCCACCCTCTATACGGGATACTGTTGAAAAAACTAAATCAACATTCAACAAAACCGAAAAAGCCCCTTAGGGGTCGAATTCCGAAAAACCGTCTTAGCGCACTTGTAGCAAAAAGTTTCGCACAAACTATCAAACACAAAAAACAAACCTCTTACGGGTCGAATTTCGCAAAATCCCGCCATGGTGTGCATCTAAGTCCTATCGGAACCCGGTGCAAAATATGAGACTCCTCGTACTTGTAGTAACAGAGTTTCATACAAACTGTTAACCCCAAAAACAACCTCTTAGGGATCGAATTTCGCAATATTTGGTGAGCATTAACATCTTAAAAAGTACCACCATGCAAGATTTGAGACGCCTAGCACTTGTACTAAAAAAGTTTCATACAAACTATCAACCCCAGAAACAAACACTTTAGGGGTCGAATTTCGCAAAATCCCGTCATGGTGACCATGTACTTCCAAAATAGAACCCCTATGTATAAATTTGAATCTCAAAATTATCAACCCCAAAAACAACCCCTTAGGGGTCGAATTTCTCAAAATTTCCACCTTGGTGAGCATTTACATCTTAAAAAGTACCACCATGCAAAATTTGAGACGCCTAGCACTTGTAATAAAAAAGTTTCATACAAACTATCAACCCCAGAAACAAACCCTTTAGGGTTCGAATTTCGCAAAATCCCGTCATGGTGACCATCTACTTCCAAAATAGAACCCCTATGTAAAAATTTGAATCTCAAAATTATCAACCCCAAAAACAACCCCTTAGGGGTCGAATTTCTCAAAATTTCCACCTTGGTGAGCTTTTACATCTTAAAAAGTACCACCATGCAAGATTTGAGACGCCTAGCACTTGTATTAAAAAAGTTTCATACAAACTGTGAACCCCAAAAACTAACCCCTTAGGGGTCGAATTTCGCAAAATCCCGTCATGGTGACCATCTACGTCCTAAAATGAAACCTCATGCAAACTTTCAAATTCCTAGCACCTGTAATAAGGAAGTTTCATACAAACTATCAACCCCAAAAACAACCCCTTAGGGGGCGAATTTCGCAAAATCCGTTCTTAGTGCTCACCTACGTGGTATAAGGAGGGCTTATGCCAAATTTCAAGTTTCTAGGCCTAGCGGTTTGGGCTGTGCGTTGTCAGATCAGTCAGTCAGTTTTGAATTTTATATATATAGATATTGAATGGGAAAACCTTTTTATGTAATATGTTGTTATGATTGCTTGTTTTGATTTTGCAACTTATGTCATCTGAAAACTGTGATTGTGTGTAAACGATTGATTGAACTCAAATTTTAGTTCAATATTGGCGAAATGTATTATATTAGAAAGACAAGACAATACCTTCTATAAGCTTGGTACATTAATAAGCATAATTATCTAAATTCGATTGAATCAATAGAAATTAAATTCAAACGAACTTCACTTAAAACATAACTAACAAACTTAGTAATCCAACTTGCACCTACTACACACACGCAAAACTTCACCCCTAAACTACGGAACTTGGAACTAACTTCCACTATCTGTTCAGGCAATCGCCCGCTAACGTCTGAGCCGACGATAAAGACGGAGTCAACGACTCCGGGTGTGGGGCCCGACGAACCGTCTATGGACGACAAGGGCGACAAGAAGAACAAGAGGCAGCGACGTCAGAGGACGCACTTCACCAGCCAACAGCTCCAAGAACTCGAGGCCACCTTCGCGAGAAACCGCTACCCCGACATGTCCACACGTGAAGAGATCGCCATGTGGACTAACCTTACTGAAGCGAGAGTGAGGGTAAGGATCTTGAAATATGTAGCAGTCTTAGTAACTATTTGTTTTAATTGTAATTCGTTAGTAAGCAGAACAGTACGATCGTGCTATCAATATCTCGATATTAGTTATGTTCCTATTGAACAATATTCTTTATAGCATATTGTAAATTGGATGTCATGTTTTGGGTATTTTCAGCCACCAAATAGTTGATGGCAATCCATTTTTTATGTCGTTGCAGCAACGTGACAGGAGAGCGAGTGCATTACAATATTAACGAGCTAGATGTTTAGGCTAATCGTCGCATCCGGCGCGTCTTTGGTATTTTTGTGCCGTGCCGGCCGACGGAACACGGAATCCCTTAATCCTCGAGGATTTGATGCGTCTATTTCGGTCTCTTCATAATCCCTGGCTTAAGTCTGATCGCATCCACACTCACTGTCAATAGTTTTGGAAGGCCCCTGTTAGAGATTCTGCGGTTGCAGTCGAGTTTGTAGTGTTTAGCTTGTACTGAATTCATAGAATAGTTACGGTTTCTTTGGCATGTGGAGTGGTTAGTTTGGTTAATCTCTTGAACATGTGTATCGGGCAAATTCTTGGAGGTTATTTTACATGCTTTTTAATAAAGTAATTGAATGATACAACTTTTATTCGTGCATAGATTGTGATTTAAGAACTTTACATTGTTTATTCTAGAATATTTCATCGAGACATGATAAATTGAATTTTAAGTGAAACAACTGAGATAAATCACTGTGTTTTTTTTCATTTCCATCAGAGAAAATCTCCAAGAATTTGGCAAGTGTCGTTTGTCATCAATTATTTACGGTTGCTAACTCCAGTGAAATAGCAGTGGGACACAGATAATAGTTTTAGCTATTAATTCTTTGTCAACTCATAACCCAGTTTAATAAATGGAAAAGGTACCTACTTGCAACTGAAAACGTTTCTTTTTAATATCCGCTTACATATTATGTAAGTTTGGAAGAAAAAAACGTACATGTAATAAAGAGATTATAGTTCAAATAGACAGCATTCAACAAAAATATGACTGAAAATTCCAGCGGTACAATAATTTCAAGCTAACCGTAACATTGCGAAGAGTGATTCCGCCACAAATACACCGTAGGCAATTAATTACTCGGTTATCACATGCAGATACGTGTAAATCGATACTTTATGAGTCGAACGCGTTGCTTCAAGTGTTAGGTATTCGTTTCAGTGTACTCGACTGCACTGGATCATACGCGTGTGTTCTTCAAAACATTCCCATTTGTATGCGCTAGGGCTGCGCGGCGCGTCTCAAGTTTTATCGTAATTGAAGTTGAAGTAGCTTTCTTGAGTGCCAGTTATCATTTTCGTTTGGCTTTTCTAATGTATCCAGAATTCTAGAGCCTAGCTTTGGTAGAAATGATATACATATAAGGTGTAATGAAGCTTTTTTCATAAGAAATATTTATGAAAATAATAACTCAACGATAAAATAGCAAAGAGTATAAATAAGATTGAGAACCAACAACATCCATCCGAATAAAAATCATGTATTATTAAAAAGCCGTACTTTCAATAGTTTTTGAGTTGTCACATCATAAATAATAATTATTATCTGCCTATGATTTCTCTGTGTAAGCAAAGTGCCTCTCAATAATAAGTTTACTAGCATTATACAGAAATTTTGTAAATATTATCACTGATTTAAAGCAAACTTGACACTTTAAGACTCTTCATAATCCATTAACATTACAATAGTTTTTTTTAGCATTAGACCTCTATAGTATAAATTAATATACAATAATATTACATACAAAGCATAAATACAGACAAAACAGGAATATTTTAAAAATAAAAAGAGAAAAACAGTGGCAAGTCGTCAAAATTAATAAAATTAAATAATATTCCAATCCAGCCAGCCCTAAACAGGGGATTATGGTTCGTTCGTCCGCGCAGCGCCGCCGCGCCGCGCGCCGTCTAATAAATCTGTGCGCGCGCGCACCGATAAATCGTTGAACATTATTTTTGTTACCAACTCATTAGGGTCATTGCCTGCTTATTGACTCAATTAGCGTTCGTAAAATATGATATATTTAGCTTTGTATTTTCTTAAACGCGTATTTCCTTGCTAATTATGTTTGTCAAATCACACCACATTTTGCTCTGTAAGATAACTTGTCGTATGAAATATATTTTTTTTTAAATGTTATTTATGATTTTCACTATATCTAATACAATGCGTTCAGTGCTAGGTAATGACCAAGTTATATTGATCTCGTATTTATCTACAGTGATCGAAATATAGAACAAAATATTCTACTTAAATGTTCTACATTTTGTTACATCTAACTGCTCTTTGTCCGGGTATCACAAATCATACAAGAGTTATTACAAACTGTATCACTAATTTGGGATCGTTTTTTGCTACATGGCAATTTGTAAACGTAAAACCGCCCTCTGGCAGTTTTCCTTTCTGAGAAACGAAGCGACACGAGCCGCATCGTCGCGCGGCGTCGCCAATCGTCCGTGAAACAGCTCTTGACATGTTTCATTTGACGCGATGGAGACCGCCCCGTCTGTTGCGTGACGTCGAATTAGAACATCCATCTTACACACAAATAGATTATTTTTATATTGACGTATTAGACAGACCTTGCCTGAATATTATTGTAAGTTGAACTACTTGTTTTGATGTCTAGTGAAAACACATAATATTATTTTATGAGATCTTAGGTGGTCTAGAATAGACGTTGATAATCCTTAGCAGCTCTCGTTACGTCAGAAGAAAACGAGCTTTGTTAGCTAAGCTTCCTTCACTTTTATTTTATTTTAGCTTTTTCTTTCACTGTTGAAGATAGATTGAATCGAATTTGAACAAGAAATGATAGTTCCCTATCTAATATCTAGATTTTCCGGGAGTTCTAAGAGGCAAGAAAGAGAAAAAGCCTCAAAGTCAAACTGAAACTATACCATATCAGACATGTATCAAAACGATAGCTAGTAGTAAGATGTGAAAACATTTTAGTGTTTGCATGTGTAAAAAAAGCGTGTATCAGAGGCGTTCGGTGACAGGGCAAGCGGCACGAAACATTATTTATTTTACGTGAAAACCGTTCGCCCCAGCGGCTCTCGGTCTGTTTTTGCGATGCTTTTAGTGCATGTCCCTGTCGCCTGTCTCGTTGCATGCAAACAGTTTAGCGAGATTTACCTTGTTTTTACACACTGACCACGCGTGCAAGAACTAACTCCATGCTCGAATATGCCGTGTTAGCAGTGCACCGTTCTATCTTCCAATAGTGTTTGTGTGCCCTCGACCAAATAAATTGTTCCACTGACTTCGATTCAACGTTCAGTACACCTACACAAATGTATGATCACCTAGAGACACTTCATTAAAACATAGTTTTATGTGCTGATTCTATTTAATCATTATGTTGAAACTTTATTTAGCCACTTCATAATCTACGTAATACTTTGTTTATACGTTGCAAATCTGCTACTTTTATTTTGATAAACGAGCTAAATAATTTAGTCAAACTAAAATGAGTTAACTCATGATAAACCTCCTTGACATCGTTAAGTCTGCTAAGACATCCCATCGATATTGACATTTACAACACAAACAAATGTAGCTATAATTATATTATTTAATAACAGTGTCATGTTCTAACCACGACTGGCCCGATCCCAACCGGTAGTCTCAGTAATAATCTTACACGAAGAATTTGTTTCAGTAAACAAGAGATACAGTATTAACGCATTTCAATTACAAAATTTATTTCAATCGGAGATTCCTGCCAAGTATTCGTATTCCCGGAGAATTTGCTTTGTACGTAAAGTTTTAGAGTTTATTATTGCAAATCGGACGTTAAGTCGAGGCTGAACGACCGGCATGCTAGATGTCCAATGAGTTATCCCGATTATGTTTTGATAGGCTTACGGTAGAGTGTTGTGATCCCGCGGACTTTGCTCGGCGTTAACATGGAATTTATATCAATGAATGGAAGCTAAGAACCTCACTGTCAGATATTGCGGTTGTATAACTGTCGATTCTGCGCCAAATCAACTTCAGTAATCTCTGTTTTATAAACACACAAGAATTTCCCGCAATAATTGTCTTATTTTTTGTAATTTGTGGTTTAATGAATATATGTAAAGTAAATGCTACACATACTTCGTATCAACCTTTTTAAATATTTTGTTCGGTAAATTGTTTCAGGATTGTGTAACAATTTGAACTATTTCTACTATTATTGTTAAAACAGTTTAAGATGTTTTTTGGTAACTGTTACTAGAGTATCGTCTATAATATGGGAGTTACTGCCGCTTGACTCGGCAGGGTGCATTTAATAATCTACTCAACGCTAGGGGCGTCAGCGACTGGTCACGACAGATTAACAGTGGCTAGCTCGCAGCTCTAACATAGCTGTTTGTTCGAATTAACTATGTAGTAAAGTGCTGTGCACTTTATAGGCTAGGCTACAACTATAACGTCTCTTACAATCTAGAGATAGTTTTGTTGAAAAGTTATTCAAATGTTAACAGACGAAAAAAAGAAACAGATACCTTTTCTAGCAGTGATTAGTGTTAGTATCTATAGAGTTATAAAAAAAGCAACAAAACTCAATTTTCATTGTTTAAAAATATAACGTTGTCAGTACGCGTAGAGAAAAGTATATAACATTGTAGATATATTATTATTTCGGCACTACGAACACATCGACAGCCCTGACTCAAATACGAGTCAATCCCGAGTTTATTATGCTATATCCATTTATGCGAGCGCGTGTTTATTTGACTTTGGAATAGTCTCGGACCAAATCGCACTAGCAATAATAGTTCCACTTGCTTACGATATAAGAACTATAATCCAATGTCTGTAAACTATGGCCATCCTGTCGGATAAACCGTAGTTTGATTGATGACACTAATAAAACTGTGATTCCAGTTTAATTTAAATTTAAGGCAATTTAGCGACCCTGTGGTCCTGCTGACCGTAAAATAACTTCATTACTGGTGGTGGGGTGTGCCGTCATTCATCACTACTAACCTAATGAATTCAGAAAGTCCACAATATATTCATCAAGTGTTAACACAGAACAATGATATTGATTTTTGAAATTGGAGAAAATTATTCACTACTACACACATATTACACACGTACATTTGGTATTGTTATTGATATATATGACTCTTTTTTTTAAATTGGTAAATTATTTTCACTATTAGGACCGATAGGTATCGACTGCTACATTTTTAAACATTTCTCCCAGACTAGCAATTTTTCCAGAGTCGTACGCGTTTACAAACATAAAAATTCACAATACCTAATTGTTCCGGGTCTGGGTGTTTAGTGTACGTGAATTTCTTTTTGTAAACGCACTTATGATACAGGAGAAATTTCTAGTGTCCGCAACTATTAAAAAAAATGTATGCAAAAAAAAAAATGAAAAAAAAAAAGATCGGAAAGAAACTGGGAACACTTGATTTCTGTAAATGAAGTTATACCAAATCTGACGTACCAAAAGAATAATTGACTCTGACAACCCATTATTCAGAATTCATCAAGGGAAAGTGGATTCAGGATAAATATTTACAAAAAATTCCTTAACAAGCCATTCATTTTCAAGTAAAAATCCAGGGTCTTGAATGCTACGGAGCTACGGTTCGTAGCACTCGTAGCAAGTGCTACGTAAAATTGACACATTCAAGATGTGCTGTGTTCTTTCTGACTTTATCATATTACGTGACTGATGTGGTTGCAATGGTCCCTTACACTTTTGAATTATTTGCCTTACTTAAACAACTTGACTTCGATATTCCATTCAATTCCGGGGTCTACAAGGCTTCGTAGCACCCGTAGCATCCATAGCACTTGCTACGAATACTTGATAGCAGAATTATAATTTCCTGTGCAGATACTGTGCTATGCTATGCTCGTTGATGGCATGTGTCAGTAGGTATTCGGGCGTGCTCACAGGCTCGCATTAATCTTGCGTTACATGTGCCGGCTCCCGCATGATAACTTGATAACCCAGACGTCTACCGTCACGCTGAACGACGAATCACCAAGTATAACTGACGGCTTTTCACCACTGCACTCTCGTTTTCATAACATTTTTTGAAGTGAAAACTTCTTTAGCGGCGTTGTTTTTTTTTGTTTAGTTATAGTGCATTGCAAGTGATTTGCACGCTGCTTTTTTTTTTTTTTTTGTTTAGTCATTAGTAGCTGCTTAGTTTTAGTGCGTTTTTCATATCGAGATTATTTTAATAGTTTTTATGACTTTTAAAAACTATTAAAAGTAAAGAATAAGACTAGACTCATAAGCTGGAAAGTTCGGCGTACAATTTAAATATATTCCAGTTTTGTATATTACGACCAATAATAATTTACACGTTTGTATTCGGCTTCAAGATTGTATTTGTTTTGGGTAAAGTGGTATCATGCCATACCTACATTTAAATCAATCAATTCACAGATTCAAATTAATAATGTTTATAACGTAGCGTACTGACTAGTGATCAGTCTACAAACGATGTCTAGTAATCTCTTGGGTAATATTGTTCCAATTCATGCGTGAAGCCACTAATAGAATTTGTCACAATCTTTTGTAGGTGTTAACCCTTCAAATGCGACAAACAACCGGCACATTGAATAAATTAAAGCGAACACGCATTAGTATCGATTTCGGAAGCATTAAAAAGTGTCGGGGTGTCTCCTTGCCGGGTGACGGAGGGCGCGGGACGGTCACCATTCTGCAATAATATATTTAAAGGATTAGCCCCGCGTCGCAATATCGCGACCCTCCTCCGGTCCCAGCGCCCCGCCGCGCGCCGCGCGCTCGCTGTCCGCCGCTATTCAAATAATGGAAATTATTTCCACATATGTGCACCTAAATAAATATCATTCCGACGTCATTATTGAACACCCCCGATGTTTCTGTAGAGTTATTTTCACCCGTTTGTTCGCGGTCTGAATGGGAAATAGCGGATGTGTAAAGCTTTTTGTTTTGGTAATGGAAGTGCCCGCATATTGCTCGTTTCGAATGCCATTAATATAATCTGTATTGGTAATTGATAAAAGTATGAAGAGTTAAAAATCTTTTCATGTGTGCGTCTGAATTTAGATAGTAAAGCGCGGTTTACCTGTGTCACTCTGTGTACGAAACATGCGCTCATGCGAATTTGTGAAATTTATGTTTCGAAAAATAAACGATTGTATATGGGGTGGAAACGACCGTTTATGTTCACTTAACCGAGGAAAGAGGGTATTATTTACCGTTTCAGCTGGGTGAACCCGCCACAGTGAGTGAGACAAATACCACCGGCGGCACAATATTTATTGCAGTCGCTACGTGGATTGCGCAATTTATCGTGGAGGTGTCGTCGGCGCGATCGATCGCCGGGTGACGGACGCGCGCCATACATCAGCGCGCGCGTTATCTGCGCTCACGGCGACTTATCACCGCTCGCACTCCGCCTCCGCGCCGCGCGGCCACACAGCACTCCGGTCGAGCGGGTCCGTGCTGCCCCCGGTAGCCGCTCATTTATTGCGGCTCGATCAAGTCGCGGCGAGTGGCGGCACCCGTCCCGCCCAATCGCGACGCTCGTTTATCTTCATTTCGCGGCCGCAATTAGACGGGTCGTTGGCTGCGGCATGCGGCGGGGCCGGGGGGCCCGGCCTCTACGTGGCTCGAATACGCCACCGCCGCCGCCACGACGCTCTGTCAACTTTGTAATGAGTAAAGTTGATAACTACGCAACGCAAGTCGCGTCCACATTCTGAATCTCGTTAAAACTTACGGATTCGCCATGAAATCACCGGACCACCCAATTTACCTGTCTCAAATAACTTACCACTTGCCGCAAAAAGACGTTGCATTTCCTAATACATAAAGAATAAGAGAAAATATATTGTAAGGAATGGATGGAAACAACAAGTGGTCCGCTTAACATAGGTTTCTTGATCGGGTTCAGCGTTATACAATGTAATAATTATATTTCTTTATTGCAGGTTTGGTTTAAAAACCGGAGAGCGAAATGGCGAAAACGGGAAAGAAATGCTATGAATGCTGCAGCAGCCGCCGCCGCAGACTTCAAGAATGGCTTCAGCACACAGTTCAACGGGCTCATGCAGCCCTTCCCCGACACTGACGCGCTGTACTCGTCCTATCCGTACAACAACTGGGCCGCCAAGGTGCCCAGCCCGCTCGGCACCAAGAGCTTCCCGTGGCCCGTCAACCCGCTGGGCAGCGTAGTGCCCGCCAGCCACCACCAGGGCTCCGTCAACTGCTTCAACACCGCCACGTCGATGGGCGGCGTGGGCGGCGGCGGCATGGGCGGCGTGACGGGGGCGGGCGGCGTGGGCGGCGGCGTGGCGCCGTGTCCCTACACGCCGCCCAACCCGTACAGCATGTATCGCGCCGAGCCTTGCGCCGCCATGTCGTCGTCCATCGCGTCGCTACGACTGAAGGCCAAGCAGCACTCGTCGGGCTTCGGCGGCGGCTACGGGTCGGTGTCGCCGGCGGCGCGCGCGGGCTCGGCGCCGCTGGCGGCCTGCCAGTACGCGGGCGGCGTGGCCGAGCGGCTCTGAGACGAGGCGCGGCGCGACGAGCGCGTGGCCTCCTAGTCGCCGGCGCTGCCCGCGCGCGCCCCGCCCCCCCCGCACGCCGCTCACCCGCTCTACACGCACCTGTGGGACTGGTTCGACTAGCGCGCGCGCACGGTGCAGCAGTGCAGCAGACTCTATGTTCCCTCACGAGGGAACCCGGGCAATAAACATAATGATGACGTTCTAAACTTCCTGTAAATATGTAGTTATGTATGTACGTATACCAAAGCGATGTGTGCAATTTTTACAAGCTTACAATGTACTTAGATTATAAAAGTGTTTAGTTTAATATCGAACATTGTAAATAAATAAACTTGATAATTTATTTGAAGATGAAGCAACAAGCATTTTTAAATTGTAATAGTGAATATTATAGCAATCATAAGTTAATGTTATTGTTCCAAGTATTTCTTTTGGTGTGAGTTTTTTGGGAGGAGCTGAACTGATTGTACGCTCAAACTTTTCACTTAACTGTTTGCGTTTCGCATTTAATAGAAGCATATCAAACATATCAGATAATTAAAACAAAGTGCTCTTTACATGTGAATATTTGCAATACACGAGCACCACTGAAATTATTTGCAGCATGGTACCTACCTACATGTTATTACAATAAGATTATTCTCAATTATCATTCAAAATTAAAACAAAGGTTGGTCACCTATACGTATATGTAAATTCCGTTTAATTTACGTTCTGCAACAATAAGATTTTGATACACCTTAAGAATGTAAATATAGGGTATTATGATAGTAAGATTGTAATTGAGTACATTTTAAATGAATGATTTGAAACCCTACTTGTAACCGAAATAATTGGTAATATGCAAAATAGAAAACGCAATAATATTTCTATTAGGAAATTTGGATAACATTTTAAAACGATGTGCCCCTCTGTAACTTATTTGTTAATAAGAAGAAGTCGGTAGCTTTAATTTCTCATAAAAGTAATATAAAACAGTTTGCTAACCGAACGATTCAATGACGCTTCGACAAGTTCTTACCAAACAAACCATTGTTACGAAGATTGTCATAACAGATTTTAAAATACTATACACAAACACACAAAGAAACGAATGTTATTGCACGATTTGTCTAAACGAATTTTTTTTTCTAATCCATCAGCATCGGGATGAATCGGGAATATCTGAAAAACAGAGAAATTTATTTAATGGTGTCTAGACACTTTTTTTACTTCCAGTGTGAAATCATGTTTAAATTACCTATTATAAAGTGGTTGGTAGCCATAGAACAGTTACATATTGGACAGTGTTGCGAACTTTAAAATGTAAATATTTCCCTACACTTGTGCCTACGCGCTACGGTTGCTACGACAAGTGCTACGCGGGCCTACGAGAATTCTGACGTAGCTCTACGAACATTTTAATTCGTTGTAATTTGAGCCCCTAATTTTAGGGGCAAGTCATTTTTAATTCAGGTTTAGTTTCAAATTAGTACCTTTTAAAATAAAATCCTGTTATATTTAAATCTAGAAGTTTTGTTTCGCAACTTGTTTGTTGAATTAGCATTTGTCCGTTATTAAATCCTACTAACAACCGGCATTATGTTTAATGAGATTTTCCAAAACATCTGTAGCTAGAAATTGCTGCTTACACAATGAGATTAACGTAACCAGGATCTCAATATTTATTAAAATATTTATAACTTAACACCGTTTATGGATGTAATAATTGTAAAATATTGTACCTATTTTAGATGTAAACATTCACTAGTTATAACATTTAGTTTAATACACGAATTAGTATATCCTACTTCCGTGTGCCTACCAAACAGTGAAGGAAACACTAAATTATGAAAATAAAATATGTAAATATATAGATTTGACCTTTAATAATAATTGATGTGAAATTCGAGGTTTTCATTTTATACATATCAGAACAAAATATCTGCGAAAACTAATAGTTTGTTGAAGTTATTTTGTGAGTAACAATTATGAGGATACCGGTTGTTTTGTAACTTAAAAAACCTCTAGTCATAATAAAAGATATCACAGAGTATTTTGGGTTTTAACAATTCATTTAAGATCCCCTCTCCTTTGACACCAACTGTTCCTGCTAGCACTTTCTATGACAGCAACTGTTTCTGCTAACTCTAACAATGACAGTTGAAACCAATGATGATGGTGTCATATAAGTGATTTCGGCTTTAATTATCATCATTCGATAGTTTTCTAGACTTGTTGAGAACTTTCTTATGATGCATTTTCGCGTGCTCTCCAGAGACTCGACTACCAGAGACTACGAGCACAAAGCGCAGAATCACACATCTAAGAACACCATTGATGACATTATAAATACCAAAACTACGAGTATCTCAGTATAACTTGTAAACACTAATATAACAAAGACCTAAATAACACATTGCTAGAAAGTATCTCATCACAGAACCCATCCATAATGACGAAGGTCGCGCGGATCTTACTGAAATGAGCACACAACGATTGGTTTCTGTAACATGATGTTATTAGGTGCCCAGACGGCTAGCCCTTTATCCGTCATGCCGGAAAATGATAGGCTTACGTACGCCTGAACATACATATAACAGTTGATATGGCGTAAATGAGAATACCTCCGTGATGTTTTGCTGAGATGCTGAAAATATAGATGTAGGTAGTTCAGAAGATCACTCAGATTCCCCACTTAAATGAAGGCGAAACACATTGAGCTTTTTGAAAAAAAGTCAAAAATTAATGTAGTGGTTTAGTAACAAATCGCGTGAATACGAAAATTCGAAGAAAAATAGCAGACTGCAATTTCCACGTGAAGTTTTGTTACCAGTGTTTTTGCAGTAAGTACCTAGAACTACCTATCTTATATTACTAAAAATTATTTATCTATATTGTTAAACGAAACGCCTTGACGAGGACCACCTAGTTTTATTTATCCTAGCTAAGTTGAAAATGTTTTTCGGCCTAAATGAATGCTAAAAGGTAGGCAATCTATCTGGATCAGTTTTCAGTTTAACATTGATTAATACGTGAGACAATCAGTCAAACAGCAATCAATAACTTTTTTTAAAAGAAATGTTGCAGATTTATCAAAGTAACAAACAAAATAAAATGAGTAAATAATTATGTAGTTTATATTGTTAATGATTGATACGGAGTAGTGGCTTGTTGGTCTAGATCTAGACGCTAAAGGTCGCAAGGCAAGAGACTGCTGAAGCAGAGGTCTCGGGTTCGATTACCTGTCAGCGTTTTGGGTCTTTTCTTAAGGTATTACTCAGTAGAAGCTGAGAAGTCTGGATTTGTACTTAGTGGCAATAAGCTCGCCCCCTATTACACTGACAAAATGTGGGAGAACTGGGAGCATTTATTGGTTACACCTCTGCCAAACCTATCGCGGATTACATTCGCGATGTTATGATATAGAGTATTATTTCGAGTGTCGGAAAATACCAAATGAAATCAATTGCATAGTTTCACTCAAATATAATACAGGTTATCTATTTATCTTTAGTTTGCGTACGTATTCAGTTATTAAGTGAAGGCTATATAATAGATGTGCAATCAATACTCGAAGGACCAATGGCCATTCTATTAATTTTATTTAGGTATGTCATAAGGTTGTTAGATCGTTCATATTATTGTGGCAGTGTAAAATGACTTGAGGCCTTAACGCTAGCTGTAGCCATATAATACAATATAATACTTCGATAGCTAATATTAGTTTCCCATATTATTATATTATACAAAATATTTTGAATTTATTTAAAGTTATCATCATCAGCTTATAAATGATCCCATTGTGCACTGTTGGGATACAGGTCTTCTCTCTGTGAGAGAGAGTGGGCCATGATCCACTACGCGGGCCCAATGCGGGTTGGTACATGTCACATGTCTTCCGTAATGCGCCTGGCTGGGTTTCGCACTTACGACAGTACCAATTAGGCCGATATCAATGGACCATCAATTTTATATTTTACAAAAAGTTTGACTAACATCCTAATGAATACTTAGATTTATCGATTCAAAAAAATTTCGCGTTTAT
This sequence comes from Agrotis segetum, assembly GCA_036375495.1. NCBI lineage: Eukaryota > Metazoa > Arthropoda > Insecta > Lepidoptera > Noctuidae > Agrotis > Agrotis segetum. Next base: position 37,190 of record JAQSVV010000366.1, read on the forward strand.
TTTACTGTTACGTCTCACGCCTTGGATTAATATTGGCACTATCGCCTTGGATTGTTAAAATAATAGTGTCTGTATAATCTGAAATTATCAGTGATCTTAGTGTTAATTTTAGTAGGTGAGAGATTGCCAAACTTTCTGTTACTATAGGTACTCTTCGGACATGCAAACTATGCTTGTGAAAAATCTGACAACTAAATACTCATAATTTGTGTGCATTTGGTCTTTTTGATTGAGTCCTTATACCCATACCTAATACATATGTATGAATGCAATGTCGAAAGAATGGGTACCCTTCATTCTATAAATCTCTCATACAGCCACCTGAAAATTATTCAAAGTGAATTTTAAAACAATATAGATAATACAGAGTAAAATAAAATGTTCGAACGAAACTAGGTCTCTCGAATGCGACACGATAAAGTCGCGTCTAGAATGTAGCAGCGAAAGATGTGCATTATAGTGAAATGGAAATAAATTTCACGTTACTGTAAGCTATTTTATAGCGCGGTCGACGACGGCTGCCAGCGCGGGAGATAGATTGCGTTGTCATGGCAACGCAGCCCTAGCCGTCTACTAACCACGTAAACTTGGTAAAAAATTAAATTTGTCCTATACGAGTGGGGTACATAGCTAGTATACAGGCGTTTGCTGCCATGGGTCGCATATTAATCTAATAACCACTAAATGAGTTTAGCGCAAAAAATCTTGTGTATCTGGTCAGGAAATAACGTTCTTCTTTCTGTATATTTTCATTTGCCTATAAAGATTACAAAAGGGTCTAATTAAAAAAATCCGATCGAAATTCATAAATTAAAAGTGGTCCGAATACTCATAAATTGCCAACAATTGATTCATGAAAATCTGTGACATTAGCCGGAAAGTATACAGTAATCCTGCGAATGATTATCGGCGCGGTGGCGGCGCGGGCGCGGTCTCGGCGCGGACTCGGCGCGGCGCAAACACACAGTTTCCAGGTGCTCGAATCCGAGCGCTTTAAGGATTTAGCCGAGGATTTGCTTTCAATATTAGCCGCCGGCCGCCGGGGCAGGCCCATTCCGTTCCGCCCGTACCTTTTTTATTATTTTGTCGCATCGTTTTGGCTCTAAATGGAATCATTCCGCCATCTACATTTTTATTTTTCAATTGCTCCCCGATTAGTGGGATTAGCCGTATCGCTTTCCGATTCTTTGCTCCTTTTGGTGGGAGCTTTCGCGGACTAACGCGGCCGCGCTGTCACCCGTTCTAATCGCTTTCGGTTTGGGACGCGATCAAACCATATTCGGGTGGCGCTTTGATTGTGCCGAACGAGTTTGACGTCAAAGGTCGGTTTTGGCCGGTGTGCACAGCATTAGTATTTGTCGACGCTGTCATTATCAGAGAGTCAATGTCGAGTTTTTATTATTTTTTGTTTAATTAGGGTACATAGTATTTGTTCACGGTTCCGTGTGTGCGCAGTGCTAGTGTGCGGTGGCCGCGTCCGGGGCCCGCGCGTCACCGCGCTTATCTTTATGGTGACAAACATTAGCATGGCTTTTTATTTTATCAGAGATCGCCTTAGTCACCGAGGTCTGGAGTCTACGTGCGCATGTGAGCACCTTATCATATCCACCCTATATAATATTTACCTGGAGCCAACATGAGATGTAATATTGTATGTAATTCACGCACACGTTGACAGTCGATGCGTCGCGAGTCGGCACGCGTGCGATGGAAGCGTGTAGACATGGAGACAGTACCATGCGTTGTCATTGTTTGATTCCAATTAGATATCACACTTAGTCAATGTTTGTGAACTTCTTATAACATGTGCATCAGCACCATATTCGAGAATTTTGGAATACTAAAACAGACTTCAAAACATTATTTTTTTCATCGGCACCATGATGATGCTAAAAAAATGGTTTGAACTGACTTCTTTATAGGGTATCTAATTTTTATGTTATCCAAATGTAAGATTTTTATTTTCAGAACTAAGCGTAATGCAATTGAACGAATATCGAGAATAAGAAGTATTTATAATTCATAGAAAACAATGTTGCAAAAACCATATTATAATGCGATCCCCTAGAATAACCCTTGAAATGCAATTACGTTTTTCGTTGTCGATATGATTACGTCACACAGACATAAAGGTACGCATGTCAATAGTTAGAGAACGTAGAGGGTTAGGTTTTGGGTGGAAAGGATCAAAACGGGATTAGAGGAACGACAACCAATCAAGGGTAACTGGACTGTTATACCTACGCGAAATAAATGCGGCACATAAAACTTATTCACTACCAACGCATTTTCAACTGTAAGTCGTAGAGCTAAGTTCCAAAGTTGGTCGTGTTGGGGAGTTTATTGATGTTTTGTTTGGAAGGGAGGGTAGATGGATGAGGAGGGCGAGGGTAGCGAGTGCAACCTCCGCAGACAATCTTACAAGTTAATTGTGTTCCGTGCCTGAAGCCGCCTGACTACGGAATAATATCGCACTCACTACGCTGTGCGTCTATATAACTTCCGCTGAAAATGTACCTATTTTTACAAAATTTCCCCGGAATTTAAAAACTTGTCTTGTGTAACTTTTTTGCACTCGACAGAATCTTTTTTATAAAAAATAAAGTCGTTTTAGTTTTGAGCAGAAAGTTCTGGGTTGACTATCGAATTAAATAATGAATCATAAACAATGCATACAAAATGTTTTTAATGTATAGAATCTCTACATATTTATAGTAAATGAGCAATTAACATATTCATTACGGCTTAGCGCTCTCACATACAGTCACTTTACAAGCCTTACGTCACTTTATACCCTTTAACTTATCAACATAAAACATACTTTCTCATGAATAAACAAGCACCTAGTTTACATCATATGACATACAGGGAGTTTAATAAACTTTCTAGACATATTACATCGTGCATCGCGTAGGGCGGGCGACTTGGGCGGGCGGGAGCTACGCCAGGGGAGCAGAGGGGGGGGGGGGGCAGGGACCAGTAAATAAATACACTGCGACACGGATTTATTGCAAACACTACTCAACTCATGCAGATATGTTTACTTCATAAAGAAGTTGCCGGTTGAAGGCTTTTGTATCCTCTAACTTACAAGGCAATACTTGCTAAATTCTGTAGTTATTTTTCCATTTTCATACAGCTTAGGTAGTCTGAATTATATATTTAAAAGTTTCATGAACAAAAGTGTTCAGTGCAGTGCGATCTCTGGGCTTTGTAATGGTCTATTCAATATGCTACGCTGCTACGAAAGTTCGTAGCGTTAGCTCCGAATTCATACAATCGTTAGTAGTCGAATGCGAGAATATTTTGTTTACTCGGGTTGTTTCAAAACTTCTATACTTTAGTTTTTATTAACCAAAAGAGACAATATTTGTAAAAATAGGTTATTGTATCGTTGTTTTGAAGTACGGACGACGTTTAAAGTAGCCAAACTGATTTTGATACGATATCAATTTCGGTAGATTTTGTTGCACGTTACATAAATATTATAAAGGTGCAATATGGCATTGAATATTATCAGAAACAGTCAAATTGTGATATGAGATGCGAATTATGTAATACGAAATACCTACTTTACTTGTTTGAGTGGCAGTTAAAAAGACAATGACAGACGCATCGATCACTATTATAGATAACCGTAATCAACTACAAAATAATATTTTATTTAAGTATCCTAACTTTGCCTTTTTACATCACCATCACAATCTTAAATTTTACATGGTCTACATTACGTATTCTGAAGTGTCTCCGAAAATACTTGAGGCTCTATAAACCTCGCATTTAAATACTCATCACGTCAACACTAACGTATTATGATATGTTACGAGTACATCCAAGGTTCGAGTGGTGGGAAGCCGAAATCAAGAGCTTGGGGGTGCTGCCTCGCGGCGCGGGGGGTGGGGAATGAAGATTTACGATCGAGGCATAACGAGCGCTAGATGAGGCGTAAAGAAGCCCAATTCCGGTTATTATACCTACAGCTTTGCTATAGACTGTTTTTATACAATTTTATACCTTAAGGAACTTATATTGGTCGGCTTTCAATTCTAAAATTAAGTGGATGTTTGAGAATCTTTTGGCAGATTATTGAATTTTATTATTGGTTTAACTGAAAGGAAGAATTCGATGGTTTTTAACAGTACGACCTATCAACATTTACAATGAAGAGTAGCAGAAACCTCTAACGAATTATACACTGCGTTGATAGTATCTGCTCCTAAATTGAAGGTTTTAGCATCCTAAGTATGAGGAACTTCTAACAAAAAGCTATATAACATACCCGTAACTGAAATAAACAATGAAGTTTATTGTAGGTTCAAATAGAAGATGAAAGCCAGGTTTAATCGTCTAGAGCTCAGTCAAAGGCACTCGACTCGTATTGAAGGACCCATATCTCAAAAGACTGAGAGGAGTCTTTTGAGATATGGTTCATGTATTATTTTGTAGGTTGTGGGTAAGCCCTCAACCTACAAAATAATACATGAACCTACTAACATGTTGTGTTCTACGAATATCTAATACACTGCGGTACAAATACCTGCAGACGGAATATGAAACTCGGATGCAGCGGTATTTAGCCAGGCCAGGCCCCAGGGCACAGAGGGGTGAGGGGGAGGCGTACGTAACTAATTTCTGGATTAAGCACATTTGCAAATGTAATTTGTATTCATTAAAACATCGCAACATCGTACGTGTAATGTTTTTAAACGGAAAAACCGGTGCGACATTTCATTACGAGCCCGGTTTGTACTTTGTAGTCGAAATAACCGAAATTATGTGTTTTGTTGTTTGTTAGTAGATGTGTTGCATTAATCATGGAACAGAGGAATTACTTATTTGAGAAATGCCATGTTTTCAACACGACTAGACACGAAAGGAAATTATTGCTAATTAAAAATAAGATGATTGTTGTCCTCCCACACAGGGCGGGACGGGACTCTCATATTCGTACTAACTAAAATCCACTGTGTCCTTCAATAGCCCTTTACGTTCCAGGGTCAGGGTTACCTGATGAGACAGTCCCGTGACCCGACACATACACAACCTACTCAAAATCATTGTAAACTGACATCAAAAATACTATACGCTTTATTATGACTTGTAACTCGGATTGAAGCATCGTTATCGGATTGGAACCTACCTGTACCTAAATAGTCAATTTTAAATATTCAAGTGCTTTGAGGTTGAGTTTATTAGTTTCCCATTGGATGGTGTTTCATGACTGTATCTAATGAGAAAGTAATAATTTATTCAATGATGTTCAATTATGAAAGCGGACCAATTAATATCCAGACGTTCATATCCTATGTGTACCTATGCATACTAAGGTAATAGCATCCAAAAACAATATAAATCACTCAACATACATTGTCGGTACTAAACAAACATAGCATAAACCGTGTTCAATATAAAATTTATAAACAAAACAGTGGCGGAAATCAAATGAGCGTATATCAGAGGAGGGCACGGAGCGACGGAGCGGAGCGAGCGAAGCGGCTCGTCGCCACTCAAACGACTTTATTGTGCTGTCGTTCAAACGCGACAGAACCTAATAGAATTAAATTGGGAGACGCTGCTCCGTTATGTGGAAAATAATAACAGCGAGTGGCTGCTATCTCCGTAGGTTTCACGCGCCGGTGGCAGGGGCCAAACTAATGGAAATCCAGCCAATGATAATCTGTTTTCTACACCATTAATCCTGAACTAAGTCTGAGTACAATCTGTGGCGTCTCCGGGAGAGCGACTCGAGTTTTATGCCCTCGTTAAGGTCCGCAATTTGTGGAGTCGGGCTGTTAAGACGGTTTGCCCTCATTCGCTCCCAAATCCTAATTCCGACCGTGGACTTTCTTAATCTTACGATATTGAGCTGGAGGTAATTGTTTCAAAATTGTAGCTCGGATAGTTGTTTCTCGGCGGTTTAGTGGTGCCCGCTGATGTATGGGGCTGTTACCAAGAGTTACGTCGGGTGATTGCCGATTTATAACATTACGTTCTAGTATTAAGTAAGGATCATTATAATTCCTTAAAACTATTTCAAATCTTCAGAAATATTGTTGAATGTATCAATGTAATTGCATCATTACGAACCTCCGCAGCCTCTATGTAAGATCTTGCGTAGAGCGATATTCTGAAAGTGAATCCCAATAATACGTACTTTATTCCTTTGCATGGCTGTTATTTAATTCGAGATACATGTTTATTTAGTGTGCTTGGCTTATCCAAATAACCAATACTTTAAGGGAATAGAGCCGTGGAGGAGCACAATAAAAAGGAAAGTAATCATGCAAATTGGTGAAGGAGGAAAGTTGAATTAAAAAGCGGGTCTGTGAGGGCGGGAGCGGGCGCGGCGTGGTGCGGGGCGGGGTAATGTGTCTTAATGACCGCAATGGATGAGCACCGTAATCCGCCCTCCAGCGGCGCGGCGGCGGCGCCCGCAACCTTTTGCTCCTGCTCGTTAGCTATCTACTCGCTGCTACAACCCTGCCCTCCTACTCAATTGTTTTAGATATACGCGTCGCTCCGGGATATACTGTTATGTTTATTCCTTCGTCGCGCTGAATAAACAAACACTAAAGCAGATTTCATCGAGCTACGGCGGAGCTACAAATCTTAGACGAGCGGGAGGCAATAAAAGTGCAAGTAATCAAAAGCCGCTCGTACGACGGGACGCTGACGTCGCGACATCATGTCATGAACGATAAAATTCAGGTCAGCAATAAGCAGCGCGGTGGTGAGCGGTGCGACATCATGCGACACGACGCGACAGGACGCGGCGCGACGTCGATGTCGCACGCATGCCGCGCACAGACACCACATCATCAAATCAACATTTGCAGATTCGCGAAGCTTTGCCTGGGAGATTTAGAGGTGGAAGGAAAATAAAAAAGTTCGTAGAGGAATCCGGCTTGATCCCTGTTGCCTTTATGGTAATGCCGGGATGCGTGTATTCGACTATTCAATTTATATTTTTTTCCCTTTCGCCTTATTTCTTTCTCTCTGAAATTATCTATCCTTCGAATTTCGTTTCGCACTGTATTGTATACGGGATTCGATGTTTGCGAATAAGGTACGACTTTGTCTGAAAATATCACGAATAACCGCGGCGGATTGGCTTTGTTCACGACTTCAAACAAGTTTTCTTTTCGTATAAATATTATGTGTATAAAGCAGGTCGGTCGCAGAGTGCCGGAGCGGAGCCGACACACACACACCCACAAACTTCCCTCCTTGTATATTGCACTCGCTACCAGCTTTAGAATTTTGTAAGCACTGACAAAATGGGTACATTTACAACGGATTCTACTGCTTCAAGATTACACTTTCAAACAAATTTATCATTTGCAAATACTGTGAGTGCGGTTTTACAACGCAGCTCT
>JAQSVV010000367.1:0-110000 GCA_036375495.1 Agrotis segetum
TCTTTTAATAATCGCCAGGAAAAAACCACATTTTTAATTACTATACCTACAACATGCAATTGTTTATTTTGCCAATTAATCAACTTTATCACTGTCATAAAGTAAATATTATCTGATAGGTAATTGTAGATTAGTACATATTTATAATTCTAAAAGTGTTGTATGGTTTGGAAGTCGAAGCTTTGAAGAATTTGAATAAATGCTCTAAAAAGTTTTTTTTTAAAACGTTACCCCACACCAGAAATTTCTCCTGTGTCGTGGGTGCTTTTACAAACATATAGACTCACAAACACAAATGTCCAAAGCTGGAACAACTACTTGTAGATCATACAAATATTTAGTTTGATCCGTGCGGGAATCGAACCCTCAACACGTAGCGCAGCAGTCCAATCGCTTAGTCACTGCGCAAACCGTGCATTGATTGAACGTAGTTAATCGTTGTTCACCGCGTTGCTTTTTGACGAGTGAACTGTCTGATATACCTTTATTCACCGCGTTGCTTTTTGACACCGATGTTCATTCAGTAGTGACCTCTATTGCAGCTAGAGACAATAGGTACATTGACACAGGGATTTCGAGCAAAGCCAATATACGCGGCTTGATTGCGATCGACGCGTTATCAGTAACGAATTGATGTAATAACAACACCGTATCACTTGTCCCCTCGCACCGATACTGTTTTCGAGGGAATTTTTAACGTGGTACAATCACATAGACACAGCTTTCAGTTGTTGGGTTATGGGTTGTGTTAAAATGGGTTAGATTCGTAAAACTACGTAATTATATTGTTTAATTTTCTTATTTGTACCGTGTTAAAACTTTTCTTATTTATCGCTTTTCTCAAGGGTGTATTAGCCAGAAAAGTGTTTTTGTTTTCTGTTTTTAGTTGACTGTGCAACTATTTATTATTTTTTATCAACACTAAAATTGATCAGGCTACTTCAACGTGAAACAGATCATGTGTATTTCAAAAGTCCAAAATGCAACTTATTAAGTTTATTTTGTCACGCTCGTAAAGCATTCTAAATATTTCAACATTACTAAATTTTCTTTTTCCTACACTAAATTATTTCTTTTCCCATTCTGATAACGCGTTAACATAATCGCCCGTTAAAAATATGGACCGAAAATAGTTTTTATTGCATGTAAGTGATATAAATTACGTGAAGTGACGTCGCTCATCGAGATCAACGAATTTACGGCAGTGTCGTAAAAGTATTAGGTGCGCTTGCGCCTAATCCTCCACCGCATTATGGGCTTGCTACCGGTACTCGCCGACCGTGGCCCTGATTCTATATTTTTATCTAAATAACTAGCACTACGCCCGCGACTTCGTCCGCGTGATTTTCGAACGTTGCCTTTGTGAATTTCTAGTCCCGGCCACCCTCTATACGGGATACTGTTGAAAAAACTAAATCAACATTCAACAAAACCGAAAAAGCCCCTTAGGGGTCGAATTCCGAAAAACCGTCTTAGCGCACTTGTAGCAAAAAGTTTCGCACAAACTATCAAACACAAAAAACAAACCTCTTACGGGTCGAATTTCGCAAAATCCCGCCATGGTGTGCATCTAAGTCCTATCGGAACCCGGTGCAAAATATGAGACTCCTCGTACTTGTAGTAACAGAGTTTCATACAAACTGTTAACCCCAAAAACAACCTCTTAGGGATCGAATTTCGCAATATTTGGTGAGCATTAACATCTTAAAAAGTACCACCATGCAAGATTTGAGACGCCTAGCACTTGTACTAAAAAAGTTTCATACAAACTATCAACCCCAGAAACAAACACTTTAGGGGTCGAATTTCGCAAAATCCCGTCATGGTGACCATGTACTTCCAAAATAGAACCCCTATGTATAAATTTGAATCTCAAAATTATCAACCCCAAAAACAACCCCTTAGGGGTCGAATTTCTCAAAATTTCCACCTTGGTGAGCATTTACATCTTAAAAAGTACCACCATGCAAAATTTGAGACGCCTAGCACTTGTAATAAAAAAGTTTCATACAAACTATCAACCCCAGAAACAAACCCTTTAGGGTTCGAATTTCGCAAATCCCGTCATGGTGACCATCTACTTCCAAAATAGAACCCCTATGTAAAAATTTGAATCTCAAAATTATCAACCCCAAAAACAACCCCTTAGGGGTCGAATTTCTCAAAATTTCCACCTTGGTGAGCTTTTACATCTTAAAAAGTACCACCATGCAAGATTTGAGACGCCTAGCACTTGTATTAAAAAAGTTTCATACAAACTGTGAACCCCAAAAACTAACCCCTTAGGGGTCGAATTTCGCAAAATCCCGTCATGGTGACCATCTACGTCCTAAAATGAAACCTCATGCAAACTTTCAAATTCCTAGCACCTGTAATAAGGAAGTTTCATACAAACTATCAACCCCAAAAACAACCCCTTAGGGGGCGAATTTCGCAAAATCCGTTCTTAGTGCTCACCTACGTGGTATAAGGAGGGCTTATGCCAAATTTCAAGTTTCTAGGCCTAGCGGTTTGGGCTGTGCGTTGTCAGATCAGTCAGTCAGTTTTGAATTTTATATATATAGATATTGAATGGGAAAACCTTTTTATGTAATATGTTGTTATGATTGCTTGTTTTGATTTTGCAACTTATGTCATCTGAAAACTGTGATTGTGTGTAAACGATTGATTGAACTCAAATTTTAGTTCAATATTGGCGAAATGTATTATATTAGAAAGACAAGACAATACCTTCTATAAGCTTGGTACATTAATAAGCATAATTATCTAAATTCGATTGAATCAATAGAAATTAAATTCAAACGAACTTCACTTAAAACATAACTAACAAACTTAGTAATCCAACTTGCACCTACTACACACACGCAAAACTTCACCCCTAAACTACGGAACTTGGAACTAACTTCCACTATCTGTTCAGGCAATCGCCCGCTAACGTCTGAGCCGACGATAAAGACGGAGTCAACGACTCCGGGTGTGGGGCCCGACGAACCGTCTATGGACGACAAGGGCGACAAGAAGAACAAGAGGCAGCGACGTCAGAGGACGCACTTCACCAGCCAACAGCTGCAAGAACTCGAGGCCACCTTCGCGAGGAACCGATACCCCGACATGTCCACACGTGAAGAGATCGCCATGTGGACTAACCTTACTGAAGCGAGAGTGAGGGTAAGGATCTTGAAATATGTAGCAGTCTTAGTAACTATTAAATTTGTTTTAATTGTAATTCGTTGGTAAGCATAGAACAGCACGATCGTGTTATCAATATCTCGAAATTAGTATGTTCCTATTGAACAATATTCTTTATAGTATAATGAAGTCGGTTAATTATTGTAAATTGGATGTCATGTTTTGGGTATTTTCAGCCACCAAATAGTTGATGGCAATCCATTTTTTATGTCGTTGCAGCAACGTGACAGGAGAGCGAGTGCATTACAATATTAACGAGCTAGATGTTTAGGCTAATCGTCGCATCCGGCGCGTCTTTGGTATTTTTGTGCCGTGCCGGCCGACGGAACACGGAATCCCTTAATCCTCGAGGATTTGATGCGTCTATTTCGGTCTCTTCATAATCCCTGGCTTAAGTCTGATCGCATCCACACTCACTGTCAATAGTTTTGGAAGGCCCCTGTTAGAGATTCTGCGGTTGCAGTCGAGTTTGTAGTGTTTAGCTTGTACTGAATTCATAGAATAGTTACGGTTTCTTTGGCATGTGGAGTGGTTAGTTTGGTTAATCTCTTGAACATGTGTATCGGCAAATTCTTGGAGGTTATTTTACATGCTTTTTAATAAAGTAATTGAATGATACAACTTTTATTCGTGCATAGTTTGTGATTTAAGAACTTTACATTGTTTATTCTAGAATATTTCATCGAGACATGATAAATTGAATTTTAAGTGAAACAACTGAGATAAATCACTGTGTTTTTTTTCATTTCCATCAGAGAAAATCTCCAAGAATTTGGCAAGTGTCGTTTGTCATCAATTATTTACGGTTGCTAACTCCAGTGAAATAGCAGTGGGACACAGATAATAGTTTTAGCTATTAATTCTTTGTCAACTCATAACCCAGTTTAATAAATGGAAAAGGTACCTACTTGCAACTGAAAACGTTTCTTTTTAATATCCGCTTACATATTATGTAAGTTTGGAAGAAAAAAACGTACATGTAATAAAGAGATTATAGTTCAAACAGACAGCATTCAACAAAAATATGACTGAAAATTCAGCGGTACAATAATTTCAAGCTAACCGTAACATTGCGAAGAGTGATTCCGCCACAAATACACCGTAGGCAATTAATTACTCGGTTATCACATGCAGATACGTGTAAATCGATACTTTATGAGTCGAACGCGTTGCTTCAAGTGTTAGGTATTCGTTTCAGTGTACTCGACTGCACTGGATCATACGCGTGTGTTCTTCAAAACATTCCCATTTGTATGCGCTAGGGCTGCGCGGCGCGTCTCAAGTTTTATCGTAATTGAAGTTGAAGTAGCTTTCTTGAGTGCCAGTTATCATTTTCGTTTGGCTTTTCTAATGTATCCAGAATTCTAGAGCCTAGCTTTGGTAGAAATGATATACATATAAGGTGTAATGAAGCTTTTTTCATAAGAAATATTTATGAAAATAATAACTCAACGATAAAATAGCAAAGAGTATAAATAAGATTGAGAACCAACAACATCCATCCGAATAAAAATCATGTATTATTAAAAAGCCGTACTTTCAATAGTTTTTGAGTTGTCACATCATAAATAATAATTATTATCTGCCTATGATTTCTCTGTGTAAGCAAAGTGCCTCTCAATAATAAGTTTACTAGCATTATACAGAAATTTTGTAAATATTATCACTGATTTAAAGCAAACTTGACACTTTAAGACTCTTAATAATCCATTAACATTACAATAGTTTTTTTTAGCATTATACCTCTATAGTATAAATTAATACACAATAATATTACATACAAAGCATAAATACAGACAAAACAGGAATATTTTAAAAATAAAAAGAGAAAAACAGTGGCAAGTCGTTAAAATTAATAAAATTAAATAATATTCCAATCCAGCCCGTGCAGCCCTAAACAGGGGATTATGGTTCGTTCGTCCGCGCAGCGCCGCCGCGCCGCGCGCCGTCTAATAAATCTGTGCGCGCGCGCACCGATAAATCGTTGAACATTATTTTTGTTACCAACTCATTAGGGTCATTGCCTGCTTATTGACTCAATTAGCGTTCGTAAAATATGATATATTTAGCTTTGTGTTTTTTTAAACGCGTATTTCCTTGCTAATATTTGTCAAATCACACCACATTTTGCTCTGTAAGATAACTTGTCATATGATTTAAGTTTTTTTTATATTTTTACGATTTTCACTATACCTAATACCATGCGTTCAGTGCTAGGTAATGACCAAGTTATATTAATCTCGTGTTTATCTAAAGTGAGCGAAATATAGAACAAAATATTCTACTTATAATATGTTCTACATTTTGTCACATCTAACTCCTCTTTGTCCGGGTATCACAAATCAAACAAGAGTTATTACAAACATCACTAATTTGGGATCGTTTTTTGCTACATGGCAATTTGTAAACGTAAAACCGCCCTCTGGCAGTTTTCCTTTCTGAGAAACGAAGCGACACGAGCCGCATCGTCGCGCGTCGTCGCCAATCGTCCGTGAAACAGCTCTTGACATGTTTCATTTGACGCGATGGAGACCGCCCCGTCTGTTGCGTGACGTCGAATTAGAACATCCATCTTACACACAAATAGATTATTTCTAAATTGACGTATTAGACAGACCTTGCCTGAATATTATTGTAAGTTGAACTACTTGTTTTGATGTCTAGTGAAAACACATAATATTATTTTGTGAGATCTTAGGTGGTCTAGAATAGACGTTGATAATCCTTAGCAGCTCTCGTTACGTCAGAAGAAAACGAGCTTTATCAGCTAAGCTTCCTTCACTTTTATTTTATTTTAGCTTTTTCTTTCACTGTTGAAGATAGATTGAATCGAATTTTAACAAGAAATGATAGTTCCCTATCTAATATCTAGATTTTCCGGGAGTTCTAAGAGGCAAGAAAGAGAAAAAGCCTCAAAGTCAAACGGAAACTATACCATATCAGACATGTATCAAAACGATAGCTAGTATTAAGATGTGAAAACATTTTAGTGTTTGCATGTGTAAAAAAAGCGTGTATCAGAGGCGTTCGGTGACAGGGCAAGCGGCACGAAACATTATTTATTTTACGTGAAAACCGTTCGCCCCAGCGGCTCTCGGTCTGTTTTTGCGATGCTTTTAGTGCACGTCCCTGTCGCCTGTCTCGTTGCATGCAAACAGTTTAGCGAGATTTACCTTGTTTTTACACACTGACCACGCGTGCAAGAACTAACTCCATGCTCGAATATGGCCGTGTTAGCAGTGCACCGTTCTATCTTCAAATAGTGTTTGTGTGCCCTCGACCAAATAAATTGTTCCACTGACTCCGATTCAACGTTCAGTACACCTACACAAATGTATAATCACCTAGAGACACTTCATTAAAACATAGTTTTATGTGCTGATTCTATTTAATCATTATGTTGAAACTTTATTTAGCCACTTCATAATCTACGTAATACTTTGTTTATACGTTGCAAATTTGCTACTTTTGTTTTGATAAACGAGCTAAATAATTTAGTCAAACTAAAATGAGTCAACTCATGATAAACCTCCTTGACATCGTTAAGTCTGCTAAGACATCCCATCGATATTGACATTTACAACACAAACAAATGTAGCTATAATTATATTATTTAATAACAGTGTCATGTTCTAACCACGACTGGCCCGATCCCAACCGGTAGTCTCAGTAATAATCTTACACCAAGAATTTGTTTCAGTAAACAAGAGATACAGTATTAACGCATTTCAATTACAAAATTTATTTCAATCGGAGATTCCTGCCAAGTATTCGTATTCCAGGAGAATTTGCTTTGTACGTAAAGTTTTAGAGTTTATTATTGCAAATCGGACGTTAAGTCGAGGCTGAACGACCGGCATGCTAGATGTCCAATGAGTTATCCCGATTATGTTTTGATAGGCTTACGGTAGAGTGTTGTGATCCCGCGGACTTTGCTCGGCGTTAGCATGGAATTTATATCAATGAATGGAAGCTAAGAACCTCACTGTCAGATATTGCGGTTGTATAACTGTCGATTCTGCGCCAAATCAACTTCAGTAATCTCTGTTTTATAAACACACAAGAATTTCCCGCAATATTGTCTTATTTTTTATAATTTGTGCTTTAATGAATATATGTAAAGTAAATGCTACACATACTTCGTATCAGTCTTTTTAAATATTTTGTTCGGTAAATTGTTTCAGAATTGTGTAACAATTATGAAGTATTTCTACTATTATTGTTAAAACATTTTAAGATGTTCTTTGGTTACTGTTACTAGAGTATCGTTTATAATATGGGAGTTACTGCCGCTTGACTCTGCAGGGTGCATTTAATAATCTACTCAACGCTAGGGGCGTCAGCGACTGGTCACGACAGATTAACAGCGGCTAGCCCGCAGCTATAACATAGCTGTTTGTTCGAATTAACTATGTAGTAAAGTGCTGTGCACTTTATAGGCTAGGCTACAACTACAACGTCTCTTACAATCTAGAGATAGTTTTGTTGAAAAGTTATTCAAATGTTAACAGACGAAAAAACGAAACAGATTTTTACTTATTCATATTCAATTAGCAAACATACATTTTCTAGCAGTGATTAGTGTTAGTATAGAGTTATAAAAAAAGCAACAAAACTCAATTTTCATTGTTTAAAAATATAACGTTGTCAGTACGCGTAGAGAAAAGTATATAATATTGTAGATATATTATTATTTCGGCACTACGAACACATCGACAGCCCTGACTCAAATACGAGTCAATCCCGAGTTTATTATGCTATATCCATTTATGCGAGCGCGTGTTTATTTGACTTTGGAATAGTCTCGGACCAAATCGCACTAGCAATAATAGTTCCACTTGCTTACGACATAAGAACTATAATCCAATGTCTGTAAACTATGGCCATCCTGTCGGATAAACCGTAGTTTGATTGATGACACTAATAAAACTGTGATTCCAGTTTAATTTAAATTTAAGGCAATTTAGCGACCCTGTGGTCCTGCTGACCGTAAAATAACTTCATTACTGGTGGTGGGGTGTGCCGTCATTCATCACTACTAACCTAATGAATTCAGAAAGTCCACAATATATTCATCAAGTGTTAACACAGAACAGTGATATTGATTTTTGAAATTGGAGAAAATTGTTCACTACTACACACACATTATACACGTACATTTGGTATTGTTATTGATATACACGACTCTTTTTTTTTTTAATTGGTAAATCATTTTCACTATTAGGACCGACAGGTATCGACTGCTACAATTTTGAAACGTTTCTCCCAGACTAGCAATTTCTCCAGTGTCGTGGGTGCGCTTACAAACATAGGAAACTCACAATAATTGTTCCGGGACTTTAGTGTACGTGAATTTCTATTTGTAAACGCACCTACGATACAGGAGAAATTCCTAGTGTCCGCAATTATTAAATAGAATGTATGAAAAAAAAAAATTAAAAATAAATAACTGAAAGAAACTGGGAACACTTGATTCCTGTAAATGAAGTTATACGTACCAAACCTGACGTACCAAAGGAATAATTGACTCTGCCAACCCATTATTCAGAATTCATTACGGGAAATTTGATTCAGGATAATTATTTATAACATTCAATAACAAGTAAAATCCAGGGTCTTGAATGCTACGGAGCTACGGTTCGTAGCACTCGTAGCAAGTGCTACGTAAAATTGACACATTCAAGATGTGCTGTGTTCTTTCTGACTTTATCATATTACATGACTGATGTGGTTGCAATGGTCCCTATACTTTTGAATTATTTGCCTTACCTAGACAACTTGACTTCGATATTCCATTTAATTCCGGGGTCTACAAGGCTTCGTAGCACCCGTAGCATCCGTAGCACTTGCTACGAATACTTGATAGCAGTATTATAATTTCCTGTGCAGATACTGTGCTATGCTATGCTCGTTGATGGCAAGTGTCAGTAGGTATTCGGGCGTGCTCACAGGCTAGCATTAATCTTGCGTTACATGTGCCGGCTCCCACATGATAACTTGATAACCCAGACGTCTACCGTCACGCTGTACGACGAATCACCAAGTATAACTGACGGCTTTTCACCACTGCCCTCTCGGTTTCATAACAATTTTTGAAGTGAAAACTTCTTTAGCGGCGTTGTACACTTTTTCTGTAATGGGTAAAAAATTTAAAACTCGCGTCAGGGTCACGTTGCAGGGTCAGTGACCCTGATCGAAAATGTAAGACGTCATGCTTTAAAACATAGTAACAAAAAAGTTTTCACTTCTACCGGCACTCCTGGAGTGTTAGTCATAGTGCATCGGTGATTTGCACGCTGCTTAGTTTTAGTGCGTTTTTCATATCGAGATTCTTTTAATAGTTTTTATGACTTTTAAAAACTATTAAAAGTAAAGAATAAGACTAGACTCATAAGCTGGAAAGTTCGGCGTACAATTTAAATATATTCCAGTTTTGTATATTACGACCAGTAATAATTTACACGTTTGTATTCGACTTCAAGATTGTATTTGTTTTGGGTAAAGTGGTATCATACCATACCTACATTTAAATCAATCAATTCACAGATTCAAATTAATAATGTTTATAACGTAGCGTACTGACTAGTGATCAATCTACAAACGATGTCTAGTAATCTCTTGAGTAATATCGTTACAATTCATGCGTGAAGCCACTAATAGAATTTGTCACAATCTTCTGTAGGTGTTAACCCTTCAAATGCGACAAACAACCGGCACATTGAATAAATTAAAGCGAACACGCATTAGTATCGATTTCGGAAGCATTAAAAAGTGTCGGGGTGTCTCCTTGCCGGGTGACGGAGGGCGCGGGACGGTCACCATTCTGCAATAATATATTTAAAGGATTAGCCCCGCGTCGCAATATCGCGACCCTCCTCCGGTCCCAGCGCCCCGCCGCGCGCCGCGCGCTCGCTGTCCGCCGCTATTCAAATAATGGAAATTATTTCCACATATGTGCACCTAAATAAATATCATTCCGACGTCATTATTGAACACCCCGATGTTTCTGTAGAGTTATTTTCACCCGTTTGTTCGCGGTCTGAATGGGAAATAGCGGATGTGTAAAGCTTTTTGTTTTGGTAATGGAAGTGCCCGCATATTGCTCGTTTCGAATGCCATTAATATAATCTGTATTGGTAATTGATAAAAGTATGAAGAGTTAAAAATCTTTTCATGTGTGCGTCTGAATTTAGATAGTAAAGCGCGGTTTACCTGTGTCACTCTGTGTACGAAACATGCGCTCATGCGAATTTGTGAAATTTATGTTTCGAAAAATAAACGATTGTATATGGGGTGGAAACGACCGTTTATGTTCACTTAACCGAGGAAAGAGGGTATTATTTACCGTTTCAGCTGGGTGAACCCGCCACAGTGAGTGAGACAAATACCACCGGCGGCACAATATTTATTGCAGTCGCTACGTGGATTGCGCAATTTATCGTGGAGGTGTCGTCGGCGCGATCGATCGCCGGGTGACGGACGCGCGCCATACATCAGCGCGCGCGTTATCTGCGCTCACGGCGACTTATCACCGCTCGCACTCCGCCTCCGCGCCGCGCGGCCACACAGCACTCCGGTCGAGCGGGTCCGTGCTGCCCCCGGTAGCCGCTCATTTATTGCGGCTCGATCAAGTCGCGGCGAGTGGCGGCACCCGTCCCGCCCAATCGCGACGCTCGTTTATCTTCATTTCGCGGCCGCAATTAGACGGGTCGTTGGCTGCGGCATGCGGCGGGGCCGGGGGGCCCGGCCTCTACGTGGCTCGAATACGCCACCGCCGCCGCCACGACGCTCTGTCAACTTTGTAATGAGTAAAGTTGATAACTACGCAACGCAAGTCGCGTCCACATTCTGAATCTCGTTAAAACTTACGGATTCGCCATGAAATCACCGGACCACCCAATTTACCTGTCTCAAATAACTTACCACTTGCCGCAAAAAGACGTTGCATTTCCTAATACATAAAGAATAAGAGAAAATATATTGTAAGGAATGGATGGAAACAACAAGTGGTCCGCTTAACATAGGTTTCTTGATCGGGTTCAGCGTTATACAATGTAATAATTATATTTCTTTATTGCAGGTTTGGTTTAAAAACCGGAGAGCGAAATGGCGAAAACGGGAAAGAAATGCTATGAATGCTGCAGCAGCCGCCGCCGCAGACTTCAAGAATGGCTTCAGCACACAGTTCAACGGGCTCATGCAGCCCTTCCCCGACACTGACGCGCTGTACTCGTCCTATCCGTACAACAACTGGGCCGCCAAGGTGCCCAGCCCGCTCGGCACCAAGAGCTTCCCGTGGCCCGTCAACCCGCTGGGCAGCGTAGTGCCCGCCAGCCACCACCAGGGCTCCGTCAACTGCTTCAACACCGCCACGTCGATGGGCGGCGTGGGCGGCGGCGGCATGGGCGGCGTGACGGGGGCGGGCGGCGTGGGCGGCGGCGTGGCGCCGTGTCCCTACACGCCGCCCAACCCGTACAGCATGTATCGCGCCGAGCCTTGCGCCGCCATGTCGTCGTCCATCGCGTCGCTACGACTGAAGGCCAAGCAGCACTCGTCGGGCTTCGGCGGCGGCTACGGGTCGGTGTCGCCGGCGGCGCGCGCGGGCTCGGCGCCGCTGGCGGCCTGCCAGTACGCGGGCGGCGTGGCCGAGCGGCTCTGAGACGAGGCGCGGCGCGACGAGCGCGTGGCCTCCTAGTCGCCGGCGCTGCCCGCGCGCGCCCCGCCCCCCCCGCACGCCGCTCACCCGCTCTACACGCACCTGTGGGACTGGTTCGACTAGCGCGCGCGCACGGTGCAGCAGTGCAGCAGACTCTATGTTCCCACACGAGGGAACCCGGGCAATAAACATAATGATGACGTTCTAAACTTCCTGTAAATATGTAGTTATGTATGTACGTATACCAAAGCGATGTGTGCAATTTTTACAAGCTTACAATGTACTTAGATTATAAAAGTGTTTAGTTTAATATCGAACATTGTAAATAAATAAACTTGATAATTTATTTGAAGATGAAGCAACAAGCATTTTTAAATTGTAATAGTGAATAGAGCAATCATAAGTTAATGTTATTGTTCCAAGTATTTCTTTTGGTGTGAGTTTTTTGGGAGGAGCTGAACTGATTGTACGCTCAAACTTTTCACTTAACTGTTTGCGCTACGCATTTAATAGAAGCATATCAAACATATCAGATAATTAAAACGAAGTGCTCATTACATGTGAATATTTGCAATACACGAGCACCACTGTAATTATTTGCAGTATAGTACCTACCTACATGTTATTACAATAAGATTATTCTCAATTATCATTCAAAATTAAAACAAAGGTTGGTCACCTATACGTATATGTAAATTACGTTTTGCAACAACTGATTTTGATACACCTTAAGAATGTAAATATAGGGTATTATGATAGTAAGATTGTAATTGAGTACATTTTAAATGAATGATTTGAAACCCTACTTGTAACCAAAATAATTGGTAATATGCAAAATAGAAAACGCAATAATATTTCTATTAGGAAATTTGGATAAAATTTTAAAACGATGTGTCCCTCTGCAACTTATTTGTTAAGAAGAAGAAGTTGGTAACTTTAATTTCTCATAAAAGTAATATAAAACAGTTTACTAACCAAACGATTCAATGACGCTTCGACAAGTTCTTACCAAACAAACCATTGTTACAAAGATTGTCATAACAGATTTTAATATACTAAAATTATTACACAGACACACATAGAAACGAATGTTATTGCACGATTTGTCTAAACGAATATTTTTTTCTAATCCATCAGCATCGGGATGAATCGCGAATATCTGAAAAACAGAGAAATTTATTTAATGGTGTCTAGACCACGTTTATTACTTCCAGTGTGAAATCATGTTTAAATTACCTATTATAGAGTGGGGTTGGTACCCATAGAACAGTTACATATTGGACAGTGTTGCGAACTTTAAAATGTAAATATTTCCCTACACTTGTGCCTACGCGCTACGGTTGCTACGACAAGTGCTACGCGGGCCTACGAGAATTCTGACGTAGCTCTACGAACATTTTAAGTCGTTGTAATTTGAGCCCCTAATTTTTAGGGCCAAGACTTTTCTTAATTCAGGTTTAGTTTCAAATTAGTACCTTTTAAAATTAAATCCTGTTATATTTATATCTAGAAGTTTTGTTTCGCAACTTGTTTGTTGAATTAGCATTTGTCGTAGTCCGTTATTAAATCCTACTAACAACCGGCATTATGTTTAATGAGATTTTCCAAAACATCTGTAGCTAGAAATTGCTGCTTACACAATGAGATTAACGTAACCAGGATCTCAATATTTATTAAAATATTTATAACTTAACACCGTTTATGGATGTAATAATTGTAAAATATTGTACCTATTTTAGATGTAAACATTCACTAGTTATAACATTTAGTTTAATACACGAATTAGTATATCCTACTTCCGTGTGCCTACCAAACAGTGAAGGAAACACTAAATTATGAAAATAAAATATGTAAATATATAGATTTGACCTTTAATAATAATTGATGTGAAATTCGAGGTTTTCATTATATACATATCAGAACAAAATATCTGCGAAAACGAATAGTTTGTTGAAGTTATTTTGTGAGTAACAATTATGAGGATACCGATTGTTTTGTAACTTAAAAAACCTCTAGTCATAATAAAAGATATCACAGAGTATATTGGGTTTTAACAATTCATTTAAGATCCCCTCTCCTTTGACACTAACTGTTCCTGCTAACACTTTCTATGACAGCAACTGTTTCTGCTAACTCTAACAATGACAGTTGAAACCAATGCTGATGTTGTCATATAAGTTTTCAGCCTTAATTAGCCTTAATCAAGTGATTTCAGTCTTAATTATCATCACTCGATAGTTTTCTAGACTTGTTGAGAACTTTCGTATGATCCATTTTCACGAGCTCTCCAGAGACTCGACTACGAGAGATTACGAGCACAAAGCTAACAATCACACATCTAAGAACACCATTGATGACATTATAAATACCAACACTACGAGTATCTCAGTAGTTTTATACACTAATATAACAAAGACCTAAATAACACATTACTGGAAAGTATCTCATCACAGAACCCATCCATAATGACGAAGGTCGCGCGGATCTTACTGAAATGAGCACACAACGATTGGTTTCTGTAACATGATGTTATTAGGTGCCCAGACGGCTAGCCCTTTATCCGTCATGCCGGAAAATGATAGGCTTACGTACGCCTGAAGATACATATAACAGTTGATATGGCGTAAATGAGAATACCTCCGTGATGTTTTGCTGAGATGCTGAAAATATAGATGTAGGTAGTTCAGAAGATCACTCAGATTCCCCACTTAAATGAAGGCGAAACACATTGAGCTTTTTGAAAAAAAGTCAAAAATTAATGTAGTGGTTTAGTAATAAATCGCGTGAATACGAAAATTCGAAGAAAAATCGCAGACTGCAATTTCCACGTGAAGTTTTGTTACCAGTGTTTTTGCAGTAAGTACCTAGGAACAACCTATCTTATATTACTAAAAATTATTAATCTATATTGTTAAACGAAACGCCTTGACGAGGACCACCTAGTTTTATTTATCCTAGCTAAGTTGAAAATGTTTTTCGGCCTAAATGAATGCTAAAAGGTAGGCAATCTATCTGGATCAGTTTTCAGTTTAACATTGATTAATACGTGAGACAATCAGTCAAACAGCAATCAATAACTTTTTTTTAAAATAAATGTTGCAGATTTATCAAAGTAACAAACAAAATAAAATGAGTAAATAATTATGTAGTTTATATTGTAAATGATTGATACGGAGTAGCGCCTTGTTGGTCTAGACGCTAAAGGTCGCAAGGCAAGAGACTGCTAAAGCAGAGGTCTCGGGTTCGATTACCAGTCAGCGTTTTGGGTCTTTTCTTAAGGTATTACTCAGTAAAAGCTGAGAAGTCTGGATTTGTACTTAGTGGCAATAAGCTAGCCCCCTATTACACTCACAAAGTGTGGGAGCACTGGGAGCATTTATTGGTTACACCTCTGCCAAACCTATCGCGGATTATATTCGCGATGTTATGATATAGAGTATTACTTCGAGTGTCGGAAAATACCAAATGAAATCAATTGCATAGTTTCACTCAAATATAATACAGGTTATCTATTTATCTTTAGTTTGCGTACGTATTCAGTTATTAAGTGAAGGCTATCATTAATAGATGTGCAATCAATACTCGAAGGACCAATGGCCATTCTATTAATTTTATTTAGGTATGTCATAAGGTTGTTAGATCGTTCATATTGTTGTGGCATTGTAAAATTATTAGAGGCCTTAACGCTAGCTGTAGCCATATAATACATATAATACTTCGATATTTAAATTGTTAATATTAGTTTCCCATATACTATTTACAAAATATTTTGAATTTATTTAAAGTTATCATCATCAGCCTATAAATGATCCCATTGTGCACTGTTGGGATACAGGTCTTCTCTCTGTGAGAGAGAGTGGGCCATGATCCACTACGCGGGTCCAATGCGGGTTGGTAGATGTCACATGTCTTCCAATTTTTGGTAATGCGCCTGGCTGGGTTTCGCACCTACGACAGTACCAATTAGGCCGATACCAATGGGTCACCAATTTTATATTTTACAAAAAGTTTGACTAACTTCCTAATGAATACTTACATTTATTCAAAAATATTTCGCGTTTATTTTACTGTTACGTCTCACGCGTACTATCGCCTTGGATTGTTAAAATAATAGTGTCTGTCTAATCCGAAATTATCAGTGATCTTAGTATTAATTTTAGTAGGTGAGAGATTGCTAAACTTTCTGTTACTATAGGTGCTTTTCGGACACGCAACCTATGCTTGTGAAAAATCTGACAACTAAATACTCATAATTTGTGTGCAATTGGAAGTTTTGATTGAGTCCTTATACCCATACCTAATACTAATGTATGAAAGCAATGTCGAAAGAATGGGTACCCTTCATTCTATAAATCTCTCATACAGCCACCTGCAAATTATTCAAAGTGAATTTTAAAACAATATAGATAATACAGAGTAAAATAAAATGTTCGTACGAAACTAGGTCTTTCGAATGCGACACGATAAAGTCGCGTCTAGAATGTAGCAGCGAAAGATGTGCATTATAGTGAAATGGAAATAAATTTCACGTTACTGTAAGCTATTTTATAGCGCGGTCGACGACGGCTGCCAGCGCGGGAGATAGATTGCGTTGTCATGGCAACGCAGCCCTAGCCATCTACTAACCACGTAAACTTGGTAAAAAATTAAATGTGTCCTATACGAGTGGGGTACATAGCTAGTACAGGCGTTTGTTGCCATGGGTCGCATATTAATCTAACCACTAAATGAGTTTAGCGCAAGAAATCTTGTGTATCTGGTCAGGAAATAACGTTCTTCTTTCTGTATATTTTCATTTACCTACAAAGATTACAAAAGGGTCTAATTAAAAAAATCCGATCGAAATTCATAAATTAAAAGTGGTCCTAAGCTCCGAATACTAATAAATTGCCAACAATTGATTCATGAAAATCTGTGACATTAGCCGGAAAGTATACAGTAATCCTGCGAATGATTATCGGCGCGGTGGCGGCGCGGGCGCGGTCTCGGCGCGGACTCGGCGCGGCGCAAACACACAGTTTCCAGGTGCTCGAATCCGAGCGCTTTAAGGATTTAGCCGAGGATTTGCTTTCAATATTAGCCGCCGGCCGCCGGGGCAGGCCCATTCCGTTCCGCCCGTACCTTTTTTATTATTTTGTCGCATCGTTTTGGCTCTAAATGGAATCATTCCGCCATCTACATTTTTATTTTTCAATTGCTCCCCGATTAGTGGGATTAGCCGTATCGCTTTCCGATTCTTTGCTCCTTTTGGTGGGAGCTTTCGCGGACTAACGCGGCCGCGCTGTCACCCGTTCTAATCGCTTTCGGTTTGGGACGCGATCAAACCATATTCGGGTGGCGCTTTGATTGTGCCGAACGAGTTTGACGTCAAAGGTCGGTTTTGGCCGGTGTGCACAGCATTGTATTTGTCGACGCTGTCATTATCAGAGAGTCAATGTCGAGTTTTTATTATTTTTTGTTTAATTAGGGTACATAGTATTTGTTCACGGTTCCGTGTGTGCGCAGTGCTAGTGTGCGGTGGCCGCGTCCGGGGCCCGCGCGTCACTGCGCTTATCTTTATGGTGACAAACATTAGCATGGCTTTTTATTTTATCAGAGATCGCCTTAGTCACCGAGGTCTGGAGTCTACGTGCGCATGTGAGCACCTTATCATATCAACCCTATATAATATTTACCTGGAGCCAACATGAGATGTAATATTGTACGTAATTCACGCACACGTTGACAGTCGATGCGTCGCGAGTCGGCACGCGTGCGATGGAAGCGTGTAGACATGGAGACAGTACCATGCGTTGTCATTGTTTGATTCTAATTAGATATCACACTTAGTCAATGTTTGTGAACTTCT
Source organism: Agrotis segetum (assembly GCA_036375495.1). Lineage (NCBI taxonomy): Eukaryota > Metazoa > Arthropoda > Insecta > Lepidoptera > Noctuidae > Agrotis > Agrotis segetum. The sequence continues at coordinate 17,694 of JAQSVV010000367.1, forward strand.
TATAACATGTGTATCAGCACCATATTCGAGAATTTTGGAATACTAAAACAGACTTCAAAACATTATTTTTTTCATCGGCACCATAATGATGCTAAAAAAATGGTTTGAACTGACTTCTTTATAGGGTCAGTATCTAATTTTTATGTTATCCAAATTTTAAGATTTTTATTTTCAGAACTAAGCGTAATGCAAGTGAACGAATATCGAGAATAAGAAGTATTTATAATTCAAAGAAAACAATGTTCCAAAAACCATATTATAATGCGACCCCCTAGAATAACCCTTGAAATGCAATTACGTTTTTCGTTGTCGATATGATTACGTCACACAGACATAAAGGTACGCATGTCAATAGTTAGAGAACGTAGAGGGTTAGGTTTTGGGTGGAAAGGATCAAAACGGGATTAGAGGAACGACAACCAATCAAGGGTAACTGGACTGTTATACCTACGCGAAATAAATGCGGCACATAAAACTTATTCACTACCAACGTATTTTCAACTGTAAGTCGTAGAGCTAAGTTCCAAAGTTGGTCGTGTTGGGGAGTTTATTGATGTTTTGTTTGGAAGGGAGGGTAGATGGATGAGGAGGGCGAGGGTAGCGAGTGCAACCTCCGCAGACAATCTTACAAGTTAATTGTGTTCCGTGCCTGAAGCCGCCTGACTACGGAATAATATCGCACTCACTACGTTGTGCGTCTATATAACTTCTGCTGAAAATGTACCTATTTTCACAAAATTTCCCCGGAATTTAAAAACTTGTCTCGTGGAACTTTTTTACACTCGACAGAATCTTTTTTATAAAAATTAAGTCGTTTTAGTTTTGAGCAGAAAGTTCTGGGTTGACTATCGAATTAAACAATGAATCATTGACAATACATACAAAATGTTTTTAATGTATAGAATCTCTACATATTTAAAGTAAATGAGCAATTAACATATTAATTACGGCTTAGCGCTCTCACATACAGTCACTTTACAAGCCTTACGTCACTTTATACCTTTAACTTATCAACATAAAACATACTTTCTCATGAATAAACAAGCACCTAGTTTACATCATATGACATACAGGGAGTTTAATAAACTTTCTAGACATATTACATCGTGCATCGCGTAGGGCGGGCGACTTGGGCGGGCGGGAGCTACGCCAGGGGAGCGGAGGGGGGGGGGGAAGGGAGCAGTAAATAAATACACTGCGACACGGATTTATTGCAAACACTACTCAACTCATGCAGATATGTTTACTTCATAAAGAAGTTGCTGGTTGAAGGCTTTTGTATCCTCTAACTTACAAGGCAATACTTGCTAAATTCTGTAGTTATTTTTCCATTTTCCTACAGCTTAGGTAGTCTGAATTATATATTTAAAAGTTTCATGAACAAAAGTGTTCAGTGCAGTGCGATCTCTGGGCTTTGTAATGGTCTATTCAATATGCTACGCTGCTACGAAAGTTCGTAGCGTTAGCTCCGAATTCATACAATCGTTAGTAGTCGAATGCGAGAATATTTTGTTTACTCGGGTTGTTTCAAAACTTCTTTACTTTAGTTTTTATTAACCAAAAGAGACAATATTTGTAAAAATAGGTTATTGTATCGTTGTTTTGAAGTACGGACGACGTTTAAAGTAGCCAATCTGATTTTGATACGATATCAATTTCGGTAGATATTGTTGCACGTAACATTATTATAAAGGTGCAATATGGCATTGAATATTATCAGAAACAGTGAAATTGTGATATGAGATGCGAATTATGTAATGCGAAATACCTACTTTACTTGTTTGAGTTAAAAAGACAATGACAGACGCATCGATCACTAGATAACCGTAATCAACTACAAAATAATATTTTATTTAAGTATCCTAACTTTGCCTTTTTACATCACCATCACAATCTTAAATTTTACATGGTCTACATTACGTATTCTGAAGTGTCTCCGAAAATACTTGAGGCTCTATAAACCTCGCATTTAAATACTCATCACGTCAACACTAACGTATTATGATATGTTACGAGTACATCCAAGGTTCGAGTGGTGGGAAGCCGAAATCAAGAGCTGGGGGTTGCTGCCTCGCGGCGCGGGGGGTGGGGAATGAAGATTTACGATCGAGGCATAACGAGCGCTAGATGAGGCGTAAAGAAGCCCAATTCCGGTTATTATACCTACAGCTTTGCTATAGACTGTTTTTATACAATTTTTATACCTTAAGGAACTTATATTGGTCGGCTTTCAATTCTAAAATTAAGTGGATGTTTGAGAATCCTTTGGCAGATTATTGAATTTTATTATTGGTTTAACTGAAAGGAAGAATTCGATGGTTTTTAACAGTACGACCTATCAACATTTACAATGCAGAATAACCAAAACCTCTATCGAATTATCTCTCTCTGAAACATTTTAGCATCCTAAGTAAGAGGAACTTCTAACAAAAAGCTATATAACATACCCGTAACTGAAATAAACAATAGAGTTTATTGTAGGTTCAAATAGAAGATGAAAGCCAGGTTTAATCGTCTAGAGCTCAGTCAAAGGCACCCGACTCGTATTGAAGGACCCATATCTCAAACGACTGAGAGGAGTCTTTTGAGATATGGTTCATGTATGATTTTGTAGGTTGTGCGGGTAAGCCCTCAACCACCAAAATAATACATGAACCTACTAACATGTTGTGTTCTACGAATATCTAATACACTGCGGTACAAATACCTGCAGACGGAATATGAAACTCGGATGCAGCGGTATTTAGCCAGGCCAGGCCCCAGGGCACAGAGGGGCGAGGGGGAGGCGTACGTAACTAATTTCTGGATTAAGCACATTTGCAAATGTAATTTGTATTCATTAAAACATCGCAACATCGTACGTGTAATGTTTTTAAACGGAAAAACCGGTGCGACATTTCATTACGAGCCCGGTTTGTACTTTGTAGCCGAAATAACAGAAATTATGTGTTTTGTTGTTTGTTAGTACTATGTGTTGCATTAATCATGGAACAGAGGAATTACTTATTTGAGGAATGTCATGTTTTCAACACGACTACCAGTAGAATTCCAGATTAATATGAAATAAATAAAAGTTAGTTATAAATAAAAGGAAATTGTTGCTAAATATTTTTAACATACCAATACATAACCTTTGAAATCATCAAACGTGTCCTCCCACCCAGGACGGGACGGGACTGTCATATTCGTACTAACTTAAATCCACGGTGTCCTCCAGTAGCCCTTTACGTTCCAGGGTCAGAGTTATCTGATGAATTAGTCCGGCGACCCAATATACAAAACCTACTCAAAATCATTGTAAACTGACATCATTATATATACAATTCTACGCCTTATTATGACTTGTAACTCGGATTGAAGCATCGGTATCGGATTGGAACTTTGGAACCTACCTGTAATAGTCAATTTTAAATATTTAAGTGCTTTGAGTTTGAGTTTATTAATTTCCCATTGGATGGTGTTTCATGACTATATCTAAATTATCTAATGAGATAGTAATAATATATTTAATGATATTCAATTATGATTGCCAATTCATATCCAAGACGTTTATATACTACGTGTATGCATAAGGTAGGTCCAAAAACAATATGAATCACTCACATACATTGTCGGTACTAAACAAACATCGCATAAACCGTGTTCAATATAAAATTTATAAACAAAACAGTGGCGGAAATCAAATGAGCGTATATCAGAGGAGGGCACGGAGCGACGGAGCGGAGCGAGCGAAGCGGCTCGTCGCCACTCAAACGACTTTATTGTGCTGTCGTTCAAACGCGACAGAACCTAATAGAATTAAATTGGGAGACGCTGCTCCGTTATGTGGAAAATAATAACAGCGAGTGGCTGCTATCTCCGTAGGTTTCACGCGCCGGTGGCAGGGGCCAAACTAATGGAAATCCAGCCAATGATAATCTGTTTTCTACACCATTAATCCTGAACTAAGTCTGAGTACAATCTGTGGCGTCTCCGGGAGAGCGACTCGAGTTTTATGCCCTCGTTAAGGTCCGCAATTTGTGGAGTCGGGCTGTTAAGACGGTTTGCCCTCATTCGCTCCCAAATCCTAATTCCGACCGTGGACTTTCTTAATCTTACGATATTGAGCTGGAGGTAATTGTTTCAAAATTGTAGCTCGGATAGTTGTTTCTCGGCGGTTTAGTGGTGCCCGCTGATGTATGGGGCTGTTACCAAGAGTTACGTCGGGTGATCGCTGATTTATAACATTACGTTCTAGTATTAAGTGGGGATCATTAAAATTCCTTAAAACTACCTATTTCAGATCTGCAGAAATACTGTTGCATGTATCAATGTAATTGCCACATTACGAACCTCCGCAGCCTCTATGTAAGATCTGGAGTAGAGCGATATTCTGAAAGTGAATCCCAATAATACGTATTTTATTCCTCTGCATGAGTGTTATTTAATTCGAGATACATGTTTATTTAGTGTGCTCGGCTTATCCAAATAACCAATACTTTAAGGGAATAGAGCCGTGGAGGAGCACAATAAAAACGAAAGTAATCATGCAAATTGGTGAAGGAGGAAAGTTGAATTAAAAAGCGGGTCTGTGAGGGCGGGAGCGGGCGCGGCGTGGTGCGGGGCGGGGTAATGTGTCTTAATGACCGCAATGGATGAGCACCGTAATCCGCCCTCCAGCGGCGCGGCGGCGGCGCCCGCAACCTTTTGCTCCTGCTCGTTAGCTATCTACTCGCTGCTACAACCCTGCCCTCCTACTCAATTGTTTTAGATATACGCGTCGCGCCGGGATATACTGTTATGTTTATTCCTTCGGCGCGCTGAATAAACAAACACTAAAGCAGATTTCATCGAGCTACGGCAGAGCTACAAATCTTAGACGAGCGGGATCGAGGCAATAAAAGTGCAAGTAATCAAAAGCCGCTCGTACGACGGGACGCTGACGTCGCGACATCATGTCATGAACGATAAAATTCAGGTCAGTAATAAGCAGCGCGGTGGTGAGCGGTGCGACATCACGCGACACGACGCGACAGGACGCGGCGCGACGTCGCTGTCGCACGCACGCCGCGCACAGACACCACATCATCAAATCAACATTTGCAGATTCGCGAAGCTTTGCCTGGGAGATTTAGAGGTGGAAGGAAAATAAAAAAGTTCGTAGAGGAATCCGGCTTGATCCCTGTTGCCTTTATGGTAATGCCGGGATGCGTGTATTCGACTATTCAATTTATATTTTTTTCCCTTTCGCCTTATTTCTTTCTCTCCGAAATTATCTATCCTTCGAATTTCGTTTCGCACTGTATTGTATACGGGATTCGATGTTTGCGAATAAGGTACGACTTTGTCTGAAAATATCACGAATAACCGCGGCGGATTGGCTTTGTTCACGACTTCAAACAAGTTTTCTTTTCGTATAAATATTATGTGTATAAAGCAGGTCGGTCGCAGAGTGCCGGAGCGGAGCCGACACACACACACCCACAAACTTCCCTCCTTGTATATTGCACTCGCTACCAGCTTTAGAATTTTGTAAGCACTGACAAAATGGGTACATTTACAACGGATTCTACTGCTTCAAGATTACACTTTCAAACAAATTTATCATTTGGAAATACTGTGAGTGCGGTTTTACAACGCAGCTCTTTAGGGCATTTCTACGAAGAGGTCATTTTTTTTGTCCTTTTAAAAAAAACATGGTTAGAAGTTACATACACATCCCAAAATTTTTAAACGGACGTCCCAATCTATATTCTAACTGGAGAGCATAACATAAATTCCGTCCTACTTCTTAATTTTCCTAAAAAAAAATCTGAAGTGAAAAAACGGGGGTAATTTTACTGATTTTGACCTGTCCCTTTTCCGAAATCGAATGTAAAATATTTTATATTTTTTAATGGAACTGAATTTCAAGCAAACTTTTGATATTCTTGGGTATATGGATAGTTAACCAAGAGCCATTGACAATAAATAAACCTGTAATTGCTTATTATGTTATATTTGTGGATGCGTAAAGATTTGTCCCAGTCTAATGAGTCATTTCCGTGTCATACAAAAAACACTTGATTACGATACTAAATACCCGCGAACTGGACATCACCATCCGATTCTTGTAAACTATCAGGTGCTCCCGAGCAGGACATGTGAGTGCATGTGTGGTGTGCTGCTGTTTTTTTAGATTTTCGAAGGTGAGAACCTGTTTCCGTATCTTTAGTTCGGGGTCTTTTCTCAATACCGTGTCAAAGATTTCTTCTGACAGTTTTATTTTTTAAAATGTTTTGTTTCCCTAGACTGAAGTTTAACTGGACATCAGCATGGTTTTTTCGTTTAATTTGTTTGAAGTCGTAACAGTAATAAGTAATTTTGATTAGTACGATATTTTTTCAATTCCGTGGCCCTCAATTTTGTGCCCTGGTGTCCACGGAATTGAGAACGATGGTTTACCCATGTGACTAATCTCGGTTTATATGAGGTTTAAAGTCATTTACTTCACAATTTGTCATGGTAAAGTAGTTAACGCCATATATTATGTGTCTATAATGTTGTATAAAAGGTTTAAAGTATCTAGAGTTGACGTTGCAATTGCAAGATCTGATTTTAGCTAATACTACCGCGACTCTACTCGAGCCTCGGAAGATCGTATTATGATAGCCTATATTTTATTCTGATGTATAAACTATATTGCTGCAAAAGTTTCATTAAAATACATTCAGTAATTTTTGAGTAAAAAATTGACCTGACTTTCTTTCTGCGGTTTGATAAATAAAACTCACTTGACGTCTATACTTAATGTCTCTTGTTTGTAATTTAAAGGTTTTTAACGAAAATGCTTAATATAAATACATTTTACCATATAAGTTTAATAAAAATGCTCATTTAAATGATTTGACTAAAAGTTAGTTAACTAAGCATGATAACTCAAGGAATCTCTCTCAAGGCAGACTCAATGTAAACTTACATACCTAAAATACCAAAAACTGCTAAAATATGTTCTTGAATGTTTTTTTTAAATTGAATTTGTCGTTCCCAGTTACGTAAAATATGTGTAATTCTAAATTCTGTGGTCACATTTCTCAATTCCATGGCACTCAAAATTTATTTCATAAACTACTGGAGCAATTACTGGCAAATTAGCACCATTTTGTTTGAAAAAATATGCATTTTATTTTGGTGATATACAATTAGTCATAATGTGAAAAAAAAATTGCCCACGGAATTGAGCAAAAATCACCGTGTCCGTAGAAATGCCCTTTACTGTTAATATGAAATTATAAACTTACCCTAAAATAGCATTTTTTCCTTATCATGTGAATGTGTCATATTAAACATTTAAAGTAGTTTTTAAAATAGAATATCGTTATTAATTGTTGTTATACGATTGAGTCGTATCGTACACACGACATAACTCATTTTCCTCAATTTTCTTTTAGCTTAATTTTATAGCCACAGTTTGCCGTTAAAACAAGTAGGTAATTAATCGTCAATATTAATGAAGTGAGTGCATGTGTATTTTCGTAATATTTATCAATAAATCTTTATGAAAAACAAATTACTTAATAAACCGCTTGACATTTTGTACTAAAATGCGCCCGTACAAGTAGGCATGTTCAAATTTAACATTGTTCTTCCCTCATGAATAAATCATAAGAAGTAAGCGGGGCTCTACGCCTTTATAATTCTACATAATACATTAAAACGTTGTACAGATTGCCTTCTACTTTAATAATATAAACTTAATGGGTATTAGTACCTATGTGTAACGGAAAATATACTTGCTGACTATATTTTGTTATGTAATTACTCTGGGTATATAGTATTAGAAACTATAAACCTCGGTATAGTTTTTACTTTGAAACATTTATAAGTTTTTAAATTGACACGTTTAGTGTTGTTTGTGATTTGATTTCAGTTTCCAATATTTCAGCACCGTTGCTCGCACCATGATCACAGATGAAGTATTCATCAGTGATCATAAATAATTTAAAAAATATAGGTATATTTAAAAATGGGTATCGTTTATCGCGTGTGTTTTTAGCGATTCGTATGATATGATTTAGTGCACTCTGCGACATTATGTGGACTAGAGTCGGGCGGCTCCTAATCTTGAGTAATGTTCGCCATTTGTCTTCGCGACCGTTCACGTGTAATTGGACGGTCACCGTTCAGAATCACTGCTTCAATATTCATCGCGGGAAAAATTATTGTTTATTTATCTTTATTTGGAAAGTGTTGTAAATCATGTTAAAAGATAATAGACGTTTTTTGTCTTATGGTAGCCATACACGTACATGCCTATTTGTCAATTCGGCATAAAACTGCCAATTTGCTCAAATAGAATTGAACGTGTATGGGGGTGGAATGCCAATTTGATGGCATGACATGCCAATTTTGATAGGTCATCAAATCGTTTTTGACACAACGTCAAATCGGCAGCAGTGATGCCTACTTAGCAACTTTAGAGCTAGTTAGCTAATTAAAGGTGCTAGAAAAGAAGCTAAAAAGTGTAACTTGTGGCTAAACTTTTTAGCTACTTTTCTAACACCATTTCAATTCATCATGACATTGAGACTTTCAAAATTAGTCAAGTAGTGTCCCGAGTCAAAAGACAAGATAATGCAACAGTGGCTCATTCTACATATAAATAAGTGGCATTCTGAAGAAATAGTTCAGTTTCGGGTGGAAATAAAAAAAGAAATGAAATTCTTCCGGTGGCAAAATATATTTAAATATACAAGATACCCTGAACATGAATTTTCACTCTTAAGTAAACTGGGACTTTGCTGTAAACTTAATGGCAGACTCTGTAGAGTAAAATACTGCAAAATCTCTGTAACAAATACAGGGATTATTGTCAGCCGACATCACTGAGAAGTCACTAAAATCCAACCCACCACTCATGACTTTCGGAAATTTCTAGGTACTAATTTTTTTATGCATTTGATGTAATGAAATAGACACTAGCGCCATGTCTAAAGGTCAAGGAGTGGTGGCCAGGGCTGGGGTGCGTTTAAATCTTCCGGCGGTATTTCGCCGGAAAAAATTAAACTAGCGAAGGTTCGCTGAACGGAGTCATAAGTTTCTGTCAATGTTAGTTGTCAAATTCAATTGACAGCTCAGTTTATTGAACAAATAATCAATTTGCCGGTTTAATGCAAATCCATAATCCACAAATAATATTTACTCTCTAAAATAAAAATAATATTCGTTTTTACTGCGGGTATCGAGCAAAACAACAAAACGTAATGTCAGTCTGACAGCAGGATAAAATATTGCGAGGTAAAAAGGTCGCAATATTTTATCAGTAAATTCCATTTAGTAAAAACTTATCCCAGCGAATGACCGTAAACGGGGCAGATTAAATTTTAGTTAGCTTCATTTCTCACCTCGCGGTGTACTTAAACGGGGTGTTTGACATCTATGCAGTTTAAATTTAAACTGGATAAAGGATATAAACGCAGCCCAGAGTCCTGCATAATATGGGATCGTTCTGAAACTCGACTTTTTGACAAATATTTATTTTTATTTAAAAATAACCAGTACTAATCCAAATTCAGTGACTAAATAAGAAAATAATTGTACAAAAACGTTAATAATATATAATAGATTTGACTAAAAAAAAAAAACAAATATTCTCCGCATTTCATTTTACATTTAATTTACTATACAAACGTTTTCGAACGCACCACGTCTAGCATGCGTACCTATCTAGTCTGTGATGCGTACGCAATTTAAGACAGTGTTCCCACTTTATAAATATTTTCCCTTTATTTAGGGTAGGGGGGTCCTTTCAAATGTTGGTCAATATTTAAGCGAAAAAATTGTAAAATAAATAAATATGAAGGTCTTTATGAAATTAACTTCCCAAAAACCAACCTTCATGCTTTGTGCTCGTGTAACCCTCTAGGAGGCTAATAGCTAAATAATAAAAAGCAGCACTTCTCTGCATTATTATAATTTTTATTTTCGACTTCAATTAAAAAAAGGCAAAATTGTTCAATGTCAAAATAATCGTATATTGAAAAGGTGATAATAAAAAAAACTTTTTCAAGAAAAATGTAACCGCCTTCTAAAACAACCACAAAAAAGTGTAAAATAATCTACAAAATAACTTTTCTTTCGGTTGTCGGTGCCTTTGTTTTTTTTTTTCTTTTCATTGTCTTTTAGCCACCGACTTCCGAATGAAAAGTAATTTTGTAGATTGTGGTTGTTTTTGAAGGCGGTTACATTGTTTTGAAAAAATTTTTTTTTTTACTATTTTTAGTTTAAATATTCAACCCGAATTCTTGTCAAGAACATCATTCTCTTACATGTGCACTAGAATTTTGTAATCCTTCGCACCGGTAATTACATCGCTCATGTACACAATAAGCTAATAAAATTCCATATCTCAAAAATTACTGACCGATTTCTACCGATTCTGATGAAACTTGCAGTGTTCCCTAAGTTAAATGATACCTCGCACACCAAAAAAAAGCATTACTTAAATCGGACTCAAAGTTCCGGAGATATGCGAACACAAACTAAATCAATCGATGCCTACTCCTTACTGTTAAGGAGTTGTACCTTCCATCATCAGCTCATCCACCTGAAATGATGATTATCAGATGCAAATACTCGAACAGCTTTAGAAAATATATATAATTGGTACTATCTGCCTATAAAATTTGAAGGTTACCCTCGCTTTCCCTGGGATCCTATCACCAGAACCTGACCTGAGAATTTTTTTCCAAATCAGTCCAGGCGTCTTCGAGAAATCGGGGAACATACATAAAAATAAAAAATATTCCGAACTGAGAACCTCCTCCTTTTTTTTTAGTAGGTTAAAAAAAGGTGTCGAAACAGGTAGGTAAGTTAAAACTAAGTATTTATTATACTTAAGGCGCATAGTACCCTCAATGACCTTGAGCATCCAGGCGGAGCTAAACGCACATTTTCATATCTGCACCGCACATATTAATATGTCCCGAGCGTACCGCGACACCTCAAAATGATATCATACACTATGCAGCGAGGCAGAAACAGCTGCAAAAACCCGCCTTCGCCCGGTTTTTATATGTGGAAATCTCAATTTTCACCATATTCTTTGTAAAATATTGACTGATTTACATGAGCGTTACTCACATTGTAGTAAATTTTAACACCGATTGATCTATTTAAAAATATTTTAAATAAACGAAGCCGTTTAGAAGGAGTGAGCATTTATTTGAACAAAATAGCGTGTTGTTAAATATTTTTTTACAGTTCAACTATTTGTCATAAGAAAATAAAATTTACTCACATTGTTGTACATGAATATACATTCAACATATATTTTTTTTCAATCTTTACACCCAGCCGTTAATCAGGAATGTGCTTTAGAATGTAACGTTTTTACGGCTTAAAAGGCGCGAAGGCCCTTAAGGGTAAGCCCCGACTCAAACGAGCGTTTTCTTTTGCTGGCACTTTAAAAGCGCTGACGTGTGAACAGATTTTGACTGGCCTGTTGGTCTAGTAGTTAGTGACCCTGACTGCTATGCCGGGGGTCGTGGGTTCGATTCCCACCCAGGACAAATCTTTGTGTGATGAGCATGATCATTTGTTCTGTGTCTGGGTGTAATTTATATACACCGTGACTTTTTAGTCGTCTTACAAAAGCAGCCCAGTTCATGTACCCAATGACTAGAACACGTTTATAATAAAAAAATAGGTATTTAAGAGATTTGAAAATTTTTAAAATAAAATTTTAATTCGTTATTATGACGCAAGGTGTAGTTAGAAACACCCATGTCTCATAGAAAATGGAGATAGAATGATCTGCCCGACTATTGCGCTGGGTAGGTATACTTTACAGCTAGATACGTAAACATTTAACAGGGTGTTTCATATTTCTAATGCACCTATTTATTAAAAATAAAAATTATTATTAACGATTAAAAAAAAAAAATAACTTGCCTAGAGGTATTTTAGGTCGGATACATTAAGTGGACCCTTTTTGTAAGACGACTAAAAAGTCACGGTGTATAAGTATGTTTTCAGTTGTCTAGTACCCATAACACAAGCCCTGCTTAGCTTGGGACTAAATGGCGTTGTGTGATAGTTGTGGAATATTATTATATTAATAATAATAATAATAATAAATGGCGTCTTAAAAAGACTAGGTAGGATTAAAAAAACCAGCAACTGCCTGCAGGCACTATTACTACGATTAATGAGTAGTCATTATGACTTTTTTTTTAGATGGGTCTACGAACCAATATCATCAAAATAGTTCAGCGGTTTAGGCGTGAAAGCATAACGAACAAGTGCATTTATACTACACGAATAAGTTAGGATAAAAATGTAAAATCGTTTTATTTTTAATTTTAATACCTTTTTAGTAATATTAAAACACGGGGAAATCTGAAATCAGAGGCTGACAATATGGTTACTATGACAACGAATATTCAAATAAAACAATCGATGTGTATCTAAGTAACAAACATCAAACAAAAATACGTTAGGAAATTCAATAAATTAAATTTTGTGGTTCGTTTCAATAAAATCGAGAAGCGTTTAAAATACCTACCTACCTAAGGGAGATCATCATCATCATCGACGACTTTGCTCTGGAAAAATTATATGGAAACGCGTGGTCCAATTCTGACCCGACTCAATTTAGATTGCCATCGACATGCTAAGAGGATCAGCACAAAATAATCGCAGAACCTGCCATTCTTCAGACATGAATAAGGTGGAAGATAAAACCAGCTGACACAGTGATATACCTAGTGTGAAACCGCTAGGTATTGTACGAGTATGATCAAAATGTTTCCTTATTATTTCATGCAAACAATTTGATACAGAAAGTTGAGAGCCATTGGATCAATGTGTAATTCTTTATCATGGATTTAGGTACTTCGATTAACAAAAAATGTACAATGGATTTACATCTCAGTGAAGTGAAATATCATATTCCTTATTGTTGTTAGTAATAGTTATTTAGTGATTGTGTTTAAATTACAATAATTGTATTTTTCCTATGCTGTTATAACTTACAGAATGTTAATAATATAGGTAAAAGTAAAGTAAGTAAAGTAAAACCAACGACTTTCATTTTGATATGATTTTAATTAAAGCATTTCAAGCAAAGCTAAGCAGCTCTGCCAGAGCAAATATATAAAATATAATTATTTTTGCATGATTTTACTAAAAAGGTGAGTACTGACATAATGAGTAGAGAAAACCGGCCAAGTGCGTGTCGGGCCACGCACAGTGTAGGGTTCCGTAGTTGCCCATCAAAATAATTATGCGAACTTACTAAACTGATTCGCTGAATTTAATTTTATAAAGAAGAATTTTCAAAATCGGTCCAGGAATCTTTGAGAAATCAGGGAAAATACATAAGAAAAAAGATTACGACGAATTTAGAACCTCCTCCTTTTTTTGAAGTTAGTTAAAAATAGTTGACGATAAAAACCTACCTATCCCCAAAAAACATACCGTAAAAACATACCTATTAAAGCTGTAAAAATAAAGTTGACAAACTTACATTTGCAGTTGATTTATTGTTTCTCCGATACATTTTGTTTAAGAAAAAATTTAATCAAGTACATTTTATAAGTTGGTCGACTATTACTCGTAAAGTTGTAAAGCCTACTTAGTCATGATAATTTTCTTTTAAACTTCGTTATATATACTACTATTGTGAATTTTTTCACACCCCCAAACATAACCGTTTAGCTGGTAGAGGGGGGGGACACTCGAATCGAGCAAAATTTAGCACTTTAAAGCTTAAAATTTCTCAAACGAATTTTTGAATCAAAAAACTGTTAATGAAAACTATCATTATTTTTTAAAGGCCTATTTAATGATACCCCACACTAAGGGGTACGCGAGAAAAAAAAAAATCCTCACTTCACATGTAAGTACAGGAGGTACCCTAAAAAAAAATATTTTACGCGATTTTATTTTACCACTTTTTTGGCACAACAAATCCGTATATTCACACCAAATTACAGCTCTCTAGTACTGTGCGTCTCTGAGCTAAACTGCGGACAGACGGACGGACGGACGGACGGACGGACGGACGGACGGACGGACGGACATGGCGAAACTATAAGGGTTCCTTGTTGACTACGGAACCCTAAAAATAGAAGATTTGATGAATTAGAATAAGGGCAGGAGAACGATGAGACGACGAATCATAAGATTTGTAAATAAAATGTAACTATTAATATTTCCCTAAGTATTTATTTTAATAATAAAAGGTTAAAACACTATATATACCTATAATATTAGGTAAACTACCACATATTTTATCATATAATTCAGTGTGTTTTTCTTGCATGATTCACAGAGCAGCAGCGAAATTGAGAATAGGCAATCCTTGCTCTCAGTAGAGTTACTGTCCAAAGATAAAATAATCTGTAAACATGAAGAAATTACCATTAAATTAACCCATTTTTCTAGTGTAAAAGACTTGTAACTAAAATGATACAGCGAAGATGCTGGCTCAGTGATGGCCCTTGCTTGTGAATATTGTAGTTCAGTTAATTTATATTAGTGTGACAGATTCGGACAAAAGTGCACACTATATAGGTATGTTTTTAATCTACCAGTACCTATTAAGGGGTAGAAATGGGTTGTGAGACAGTTTAAACCAATAAACGTAATCAAATTGTTGATTACATTATATGAATTTGTTAGTGATGGTTTTGCATTTAATAGTTGATGTACGTATGTATCATCACATCCTGCATAAACTTATTATAGTAGTAGTAGGTATGGTTAATAATCTTTGGTCATTCCTACCTTATAACTATAGCAAGTCCAAGCTGATAACTGTAGTAGTTTGCTTCTTGGCATACATAAAGTTGGTGGTTTTCTGTTAGTAGAAATCCTGTTTTAAATTCAGTTTTGCACAGATTCAACACATTGAAAGTACTTGGTTGCGTTTATAAAATAATTCGTGCTAAGGGTAAAGGTGTTAAAAAATGAACCGCAGGCATTTCGTGGGCGTACTCGGTATCAAAAACGAAGTCGATTCCAATTTTTTTATTATTCCACCGGAAGAATTTCATTTTTTTTACTTCAACCCAAAACTGAACTATTGCTTCAGAATTCCACTTATTTATATATGTAGAATTAGCCACTGTTGCGTTATGAGTAGGCATCACTGATGCAGATTTGACGTTGTGTCAAATCAATCTTTACGATAGGCAGTATGGTGTATGGTGTCTATGGACGAACTGCCGATGTGAAACAATTGCAAGCGTCACATCTATCGTTCACATAGGCAGGATGGTGTATGCCTACTATAAGACAAAATGGTTGGCAAAGAAGATTTCTCAATTCGTTCTTTTTTGAAAATAAACTCTTCGAGTAGACACTAGGCAGGTGTTCCATAGAAAAATGAATGTTTTTCCGTTGATCATCCATGCAACCCCTACCTTTTTTTTCTCATAGGTTTTATAGTAAAAAGTTGTTTATTATACCATGAGTACCTACTTTCAGCCCAGCTCTTGCCCGTTTCATTTTCTTTCAGTATTCGACTGCACAATTTAATGAATAACGATTTCTGTAAATGTTTTTTTTTTGCGTTTTAAACGTTTTGATGCTATACATAAAAAATATGCTAAACTTTGCTTTGTCAGTCCATAACTACACCAAAGAGGTAAGCTCCATTTAAATCCCTTTTAAGTTTGCCTTCCTCGTGGGTCGTGCCATTGTAAATATAGCTGAACATAGTCAAGTCTTGAAATCGATCTAGAGATATAGCTTTCTCTATGTTCTTCGGGGAGGCCCTATGGCCAGCAGTGTTTTTCTTATAGACTAAATAATTGTAGATGTGCTTTAAGAGAAAAAGTCGTGAGAAATTTTAAAAGACAGGCTTTCTCCATTACCTTATTCAGAACCTGAATTCCATTCTAATGATCTGTGCTGTGTAGGTCCCTAATTAATAGTGATACCATATAAAAGTTGCAAACGTACGTCGTACCACGAACTACCAATGATAAGTTTACCTACGTGACTAACGTTCATTTTATTTTCCACAAAAGCCGAGCAAGTTTTCTCGAATCCAGTGAAAACTGAAAAACCATTAAAATGCACTCTCGTCTTTATATGCCCATTTAGTAAATAGTTACCAACGTGCACTGCAATCATATTTTTTGATCCACAATAAATTGTCAATTTTATCTTACGCCAGTGATTCAGGGGACTGGAGAGCCTTTTAAATATATCGAGTATTTCAGTGCAACGATACAGCGAGTTGTTTACAGTGGGGGGTTGTGGTGGGTATACGTGGGGGTGTAGCGGGGGGGTGCGGGGGGCTGCGAGGAGGGTTCAAGATGGCGGCGTCGCCAAGGCAACGGTGCAGTCGCTTCCTTAATCGACCGTCGCAGGCCCGCGCCGTCTCCGGCCCACTCTCATTTATGTATTGTATTGCACTTGAGGACTGACTTGTGTTTTATGATGTTCGCGCTGCCTATGTACTAGCTGAGCTTGGAAATTTTGCAGACATATAATTGGATTTGAGTTGGGAAACTAGATAGGCTACAATACTCGTAGAATCTTTGTTATAGGTACCAATTAAAACTTCTGAAACATTCAAAATGAGTGTGTCGGATAAAAGTTTTTCTACCCGCATTTTCCACAGACAATCCTACCATTTCGTCCTCAATAGCCCACCTACATCGGTCACTGTCGTACCTTGCTCCACTAGCTCACAAACAAGCATCTTGCGATCCCGATTTGTAAATAACGTACGTTCAAGAGTCGTTAGTTCTCCGATCAGTTAGGTCAGTCCATAATCCAGTGGCCGCCGGCGCTGCAACCGCCGCGGAGCCAATAAAAAAGAGTTATAGTTGAGAAGAAAAGGAAAGTCTCGCGTCTCAGGCCGTTAGTTAGGGATCAAGGGCTCAGCTCGCGCCGGGCGATAATCATAATTTTTACTTACAAGAGCAAGAGTATAAGGCATTAGTTGGCGGGCTCGCGACAAATCTTTCCTAACTGCGACCAACTTTGCGACTCCACTCGGTGTTAGCTCTCGACACTATATTTTGTAGACTACAGGTGCGTCGGACGCGATGGACTAAGCGAATGCTGAATGTGGTGCGGTGGCTGAATCTACGCTGCAGCTTGCCTTTTTTATGTTCCATTATTTTTATTCCGTGTACCAATTTGGAACAATGGAATATCTACAATTGTCTTGTAGTTAAATGCAAATGCGAGACGTCCTGTTGAAATCTGCTCTTGTTTTCAGGATAAAGTCTACGTTGAAGCCCATATAAATATAAAGTCAAGAGAAGTTAGTGGCATCTTGTGACGATCCTGATACCAGGTTCTTTAGAAAGGTGTGGTGCTTGGTGCTAGCAATGACACAACCGGAATGTTTGTATGATCAGTTATTTGTATGAACGTACACTACGCTAAACGAGTATGTAAGAAAGGTGACTATGGTTTCCACTCCCATGAGAATAAGGCCTGAGTTCATGAATATTTTAAAAGATCACACCCTACAAAAATATTCATAACACAAAGCTACAACAGATATTGAGACCCAGGAAAATTACTTCATATGGATTAGATAGTTCTCATATTCTCTTATAAAGGTAAGGTACTAAGGAAATAGCCTCTGTATAAATATAAAGGATACAAAAAGGACGCCCTAAAACAGCACATAACCACGTCCCCGCCATTTACAAAGTCACCGATGTTGTCCGATTTGATACACAAACAAAGTGTCGCGCGAGTGTAGTCTTGTCACGTGGACGAGTGGGCGAGCGGGCCAGTGTGCGAGTGGAAGTGGCCAGTGCGTTAGGACGCGCTATTCAAGTGTTATTCAGAATATGTGAACATCGCGCACGTGCTCAAACCTGTGGAGATGGTGTTGAGGTGAAAAAATATATTGTGTTGGGCGACACCGCGCGCTAGAACTATGGCAAGTCACTAACACACAGTGAGGTGCTAAAATGGTCTTTTGCGTGGAAATGTCAGTTGGAAAACTAATTGTTAAGTTATTTTGCGAAATTGTTACAGAAAAAATTTAATGGATACTTAATAGTTTCGATCGACAACTATATAAGCTGTATTGACTGTTGAAAATTCCGAAAGGATGGCGGCCACGAGCCAGGCGACCCTGCTGTGGCCTACCACCGCCATTGGAATCGCTCAGCCGCCCGCCACCGCAGTTTACAGGTGTGATGCAGTTGCTCGGGGTGGACCGCTATGAGGTGGACCGAGTGTACGAGTATATTCTCATAGTTGCAGAAGTATAGATCAGCTATGAAGAAGATAAAAGACACGCAACTTAAATATTCTAAAAGTAGGAACTGATTTTTTTTGTACGGCTGCAACAAAAATAGGAATCGCTATAAGAAGTTTAAGAACTAGAGCGTAGTAAAGTTATCAATGTCCATCGCGACCTACTACTGGCCTGAAGACAAAGTCTTTGAAGGGAGCTAACAACTGAAATTCAGCGGAATCATCAGAGCTGTTCAAAATGGACGAATGAAAAGTTCGCAATAATTAACTTAAATAGCTTAAAACATACCTACGTAAATGGGTAGTTCTTCGAAATTTGATTCTTTGACTGATTCATATGGTCAAATTTTAATTTCACTTTCAGCTCAGTAACACATGTTCATATGAAAATAGATATTCCAAATAACATTTATTTGTTTGAGGGACTTCTTTTTACAAAGTAGTTTTTAAGATATCGACGTTTAAAAATTTTGTGCCCAGATGAATCTGAATTTTTTACAGATGTAAATAAAAATGGGCTTTGTAATAAGAAAATAATCATAATATTATAACAACAATAATATTATTTTTTTATAAAACAATTAATTTATTAACAGTGATCATATTATCATGAAAAAATCTGGTCAATTCAACAATAAAATTCTTGTTTTTAAACTAACAATTTACAGAAATAAATACTTGCAGAAAAGCGAGATTTTGTTATAAATAGGCACTAGATAGTTATTTTAATGATACGTTATAATATTCTCTTTGTTTATTTTTGTTTTTCTCTCTATTTTTTCAAATATAATTCTTTCATTTCTAATTTTCACGCAGCATACTTGCTTGGAACTTTTCTTATTTTCCATCTTAGAAAGATGAAAAATTCGTACGTCCTGTGAGTCTCTTTTTCTCATAGTATATTAAAGTATATTTTGTAACATCTTTTCTACTATTGATAGTGGCATTGTTGTAAACAACAATATAAAATAAAATAGATAGAGTTTGACTTATTAATGAATAACTACCGAAGAATAATGTCAAAATTATGTCACACACACTCTACTGACATGAAAAAGTAAAATAACGTAACAAATGTGCTCCTTTCTGGCTGGAAAAGAGGAAAACTAATTTATTTATAGATTCATATGGGTTTTTGAACATATAAATCAGGCACAGATGAATCATGATTTTGCCTAAAATCATGCTTAACTCATCATTCATACAGACTTCAGTATTATCATTTTTCTACACGAATCTGTAACCCACAAGCATCACACGAAACTCAGATTAAAGTCTTAAAACAGCAAAATAAAATTAATAAATAAGGCATTGTAATCAGCAAGGTACCTAAACCAAACACAGATGAATCAGACATTTACCAGTGTTTCACCAGGTTCTAAGCCAACCAGCCTCATGTCCGCCTTCTAGCACGTCCGTTGTACGACAGGTTTCCCCCCACGTGGGATCCCAGACTCTCATCATTATTCCTCGACCAAGTACAGTCAAGGGAAGCTTACTCCACATGAATCAGTATTATACGCCGGACACTTCTTATTTACTTAATTAAAATTAAACTAACGTAGTTATATCTAATATGTATTTTTTTTGTAAGAGGTCAATTAATTACCTTTCGATATAAGTATAATTTATATTGATGAATCAAAAGGAAAATGCGACATCGACCATTTTGTTCCGGAAAATGGGAAACGGACGCCCTATATGAATCAGGAGAACAGACTTCAAATTTTTTTATTTTGTATCTGGATAGCTACTATTAAAAAAATAGAATTTGTCCCAGGTAGAGCTAAAGCTAAACTGTACAGAAAAAAATATTACATGCCGTTTTGTTAGTTGGTTACAGAAATATACCCCCAGACATCGAAAATTTTGTCTCTGAAGAACTACCCAAATACGTCTAGTTCCAACAAAAATAAAGAAGAAAGAAGTCTCCATGCATCTGTGTGCTAGTCCTCACGGGCCGGCTCGGGTCGGATTTGTTTTATGCGGCCCGAAGACATCGACTTACCGCGACCGGCCGGCGTCTCCTTAATTTTATTACACGACCCGAACTCCAACAAAATGTCCTAATTGTGTCTCGAAAAACCAACCTGGAGAATGGAATTACCAATTTTGTTTCGTCCTTTTCTATGGAAGTTCGACATCTTATTGGGTCCGGGGTTTGTCGGCTCGGATTTTGCGGACGGTTACTTTATATACTTGGTTAGATATTTACTTGTTTTTGTTATAGAACTGCGGTGGTCTATTTTGTGCTGATACCGAATTATATTAATACGGAAGTAGAATAAGACATTATATTAGAACCACAAATTAATTGACACACTTTTTATGAGCTGTTAAAACGGCCCGAGTCGGCCAAAGATTTGTATGGGAAAAGCCAACTGTGACGTCACTTTAGTTTTTAATTTGTAAACTCAAAGATCTTACTATTGACTTCATATATTTAGAATGTGTTAAAATATACATATCTAGATAACAAAATCTTACTTTTAATTAATTTCAGAGCTCAAAAAATCCAACTCAACAGTTTTTTGAAATCTATGTAGATTTTCGAGACAGAAATAAAATGTGAAATTATGTTTTGGAATTCTTGGTTAATAGTAGGTAAGTATCAAATCTATACATAATTAATAAAATTTGATTAAAGTGGTGTCTGTACAATGGAAATACTATACATTACGCTATTAAAAAAGCGCGCACTGCTATTAAAAAAAAAGTAGCAGTGGTTGTTATTATATCGATGCCGAACCCGAAAATGGAATTAAAAAAATTTTTGCCTGTTTCTCGGTTTGTCTGTGTGTTTGTGCACGCTAATCTTCGGAACTACTGGACGGATCTGAATTTTTTTGTTGTATGGGTATTAAGTCCGGTTAACATATATAATTTATCTTAGGCTATAATTTATCTTGAAAACTTGAACACTTGATGCAGAATCGCAACAGACCTGCTTAAAAATTGTTCTACGTGATGAGCATTTTCGGTTGAGAGAATAAATTTAAAGATCCTGGACACCTGATGTAGAACACCAAGAGCCCAGCTACACTATCACATATACAGAAACGACGTCTTATTAAGAGTTGTTCAGCCTGATAAGCACTCTCTGTTGCTGTATAAAAATTTGAAGATCTGGAACACCTGATGTGGAACTCCAACAGCCCAGCTACTTTATAACATTATACAGGAATGACGTCTTAGCAAGAGTTGTCCAGCCTAATGAGCACTCTCTGTTGTCGTATGAAAATTGAGATCTGGAACACCTGATGTGGAACTCCAAGAGCCCAGCTACAGTATTATATACATACACAGGAATGACGTCTTAGCAAGAGTTGTTTAGTCTGATGGGCATTTCCTGTTGACTTACAACAATGAAAGATCTGGAACGTCTGGAATCGTCTCGCGCATCCCGTTGTTTTCCCGTCCCCAGGCTCTTAGAATTCGACGTTTCAGATCTTCGATTTTGACGAACCCGTCGTCGCTGGCATAAGCAACCTGCAACAGGATCCGCGTACGAAGTCGCTTGCAGAAGCTAGTACTTAATAATAATAACAGTTTTTATTCGTGATACTGCTATAATTACAATAATGAAAATTTATATTTACTTCTTTTTCCCTAGCAAAGTCGGAAAGTCTATCTGTCTACACGCGCATAAGTTCCGAACGCCCGACTACAAAAAATTGGATAAAAATTACGTAAAGAAATGCACGTGACTGGCTTCGAACCCACGACCGTCGTGAGTCGGGGCCGATTCCACTGCTCCTAGATCCTAGATCTGTAGCAATTCTGTTTCTTTTTGTTTGGTAGATCATTGAATCAACATTTTTTTTTCTTGCATAAATTATGCCAAAGGAGGATTATTATTAAGGAGGACGCCCAGTATCGTGAAAGGTGGAAGGAGTGGAGGGAGGCCTTTGCCCAGGAGTAGGACACAGAAAATGTTCTTTAAATTTTAATCGCTTGCTGGAGTGTTCTAAAAATCGTTCACTAAAAAGTTTTTCGGGACACTCCAATAGGTGATCGGCGCAGTGGCCGAGTGATCGACTGCTGCGTTCCGTGTTCGATTCCCGCACGGAATTGAAAGCAGCTGTTCCAGGTCTGGCTGTGTGAGTAAGTATGACTTGTCTGGCCAGGTGCTCTGAAATTCACTGCATTCGCACTAGATGTTTTAATTTTATATCCTCACAACTAGTTATAATCCCAGAATGAAATCTAAAAATTTGCTTATAATTACTATACCTAGCTTTTTTTTTTGCAGAAATAAATATAATACAAGATCGTTAGTATTTAGAGTGAAAAACGAAAGTAACGAGCGTAGGTGGCGGCAAGTTTCAAATAAAGTTTAATTTATAGCACCTACTAGGACATTTCCCTAAGGAACCCGACAGCAAAATTATCTGTGTTAAATATCATGATGAAATTATGTAAAGTAGTTTTTATGAAATACACGAAGAAAAAAATGTAGTTGCTGAAATGTTAAGCTTAGGATAAGTAGTGCCATCTGTTGTTCAATAGCTAAATTAATTTTAAAACGAATGGCAGCGCCATCTAGTATCGAGTAGCTTCAACTCTCAATAAATATGTTGCTATTTTAGTACTTTAAATTTTACTAGATGGCGCTGATATACAGAATGCATCTAGTGATGTTCTTCCTGAATAACGTTATAGCGTAACGAAATAGACTCGGAAGCTATGACGTCACAAATTTGACATTTGGGTAAAAACAAACACAGGAACGTATTGCATTTTGAGATAATTTACATTTTGAATACATTATCTAGTGTTTACAAGGTATAAAATACCTTATTGTTTTGCTCCCGGTTGCAACCATGTCTCTAGAAGAGAAACCTGCAGGTTTTTTAGATTTCCTGCTAGTGAAAAAATCTTAAAAAAATGGAAAACACTCTGCCGGTACGTTACTGCTGATTAATTATTATTCTAGTCGGAGGACTCGTTGTATTGCCTTGTATTGCTGACTTACTCATTATTTTCAATTTCAGTCGTAAGGATAGAGACCCTACTCGTGAAGACCGTCTTTGTAATGAGAGGTTTTCTTTGTGGAGTTTAAAAAAAAAAAGTAGTTTCCAAGGACTCTATAGATGGCGTTGAACTGACGATGTTACTCTAGGAAAAAGATGTATGCCTTCATTTTTGCACAAATCCACGAGGCACAGACTTCTCTTCTTTTTCTCTTGGGACATTTTCTTTCTGGCGTGGATAACTCATAAATTAAACAGACTGGTAAATGAATATTTTTTTCTTTTTCCTTATTTTCAAAATGCCATTTGTGTGATGTGATGTGACTGACAATGACATGAAATGTACTTTTTGTTTTACGATCTCAAAATTACATCCAAGTGAAAAAAATAAAAAAATGACGTGACGTTCGTTCATTGCAGTCACATATCAAGTTCAGCGCCATCTATCCATTGACTAGGGAAACCATAAAAAGAAAATCCCTCATTGTAATTTTGCTGATGAAGGATGTTGTTCCATCAATTTTTGCACACAATAGTAACAAGAAGTTCGAAGCAGACATTATTATTAATTACAAAAAAGATAAAATAACAAAAATCCCACGTCGAAACCTGTTTGTTTTTACCCAAATGTCATCTTTTTACGTCACACTTCCACGGTCTATAGTTTACCTTTGAAAAGTTATATAGGTACATAAAAAAAACAAAAATATCCAGAAATTACCCAAGTTTGGAAGGAATAACGGAAGAATAACATTCTTGGATTATTTAAATAAAAATCTCATACTAATAAATATAACTGAAACCAATATTTTGTTACATTAAAATTATTAAAGGAAAATATTTAGGGGAGACCTATATTCAGCAAAAGATACCATCTTACAGCTCATTATAATGATGATGAAACTTTTTTATAATTATGTACCATACCAGTGAAGTAGCTAAACTTTTAGTAATATTAAATTGTCAAGATGAATTAGATGCCGGATTCAAACACCTCGAAAGCAAAAGGTGTTGTGTACTGCTTTTGACCTTATAGCCATTGGTTGGCAGTGCTGTTACGAACGACTATTTATTATATTGTTAAAAGACGACTAAACTAACAAATACAGTGCTTTTCAATTGACCATGAGTTTTATTTCATGTTAAATTATTGCTTTTATTATTTACTAAAATGGAATAATTAATAATAAAACAATAATTCACGCCTTCAATTGATAAAATAACTTTTACCGAAACGCAAAAGTGACTATTTTATAACTGTTATTGTACTCGCATCACTAAAAGTTTGACAGCAATAACGTTTGCAGACGGTCGTTGTCGGTCGGCTGAGTGACTTGACAATTTGTTTATCAATCGATACGCAATAACTTCCAAACAAAGTGAAATTTTACAGTATTTGTTTAGTATTTTCTACGGAGAGAACGAAACTGGACTGCACGAGATAATACGAAATCTTTAAAAATGACAAACACCTTCGTGGTTTGTCTAATAGCACTCTTTTGTTGCACAGGTGAGTAAACTACATTAATTTACGCTGAATCGTATTTCTAATTATTTTCGTCCTTGTAATATTTGTGTTGTCTAACAAACCGTAAGACTTTAACATAGAGAATAACGTTACTTGAAGTTTTTTGCAGTTCTCTCAGGCTACATGCTAAGTACCCCCAGCCTATTGTTTCAAATCGTAATAATTAAATTTGGCGTTACATAGGTAGTGATTTCATCGCTTTATTACGAATGTAAGCTGAATAAATATTATTAGATCGTTGTTGGAATTTGTGCTAATTAATTAGGCTATCAAGTTATGTTTTTTAAAAGTAGTTGTCTATTGTTATAAAACTAATTGATTGGTCTTGGTGTTTTGTTAACCTTAGAATAATCTCGAAAAACAAATAATATTGTATGCTAGACAGAGATGTTGATTTACCTATTATTTTACTATCTGTGGGTACAAACACATAAATTTAATTACCACATGTCTACTAACTACAGTTGAAATAGTCATACCATTCCTTTTTGCTGCAATGTAATATTATCCAGACCTGTAGTATACCATACATGATATCAGTCACTTTGTTGTTTGCCGGGATCATATTTCCGGCTGTTAATCATTTCAGTAGTAGCCATATGTTATTGCCACAATAATAATATTTAAATGTATAATTGATTGTGTTCCGAACTGGGATATTGAGTACTCATTGTAATTCAGCCCCAACAGGTAAAACTTGCTTAATACATGTGTAATATGTAAACCATTTATGACTGGTTAGCCACAAAGTTACTCTTCAATGCACAATGTCGAGCCATAAAATTAAAAGATATGGCATAATTTCCATTTTTTGTTGCATACAATAAATTGTGTACCTACTTAGCTTCCTAATTATATTTCTGACAAATTTTAATGATCTATCATTAGACTTTAAAATGGGATATTTGTTAGAAGATCCTTAAGACCATGAATAATACAATATTTATCCAGCTGTTATACATGTTTAATAACGTAACTTATGGGAGGTAGTTAGATAAGATAAATTTACAAATCTGAATGTTTGATTTGTTTTACACTTATTGGTTTATTTTGCACAAAACAATAATGAAAACAATAGCCTATCTATTGTACAATAAATGAATAAGCCAAAATGTCAGGCAGCATGCTTTCATTCATTTTGAACATTCAATAAAAAACAGTACTTGAAACTCCTTCAAAAACATTTCCTTCATTTAAGAAAAAATGTTACTATAATAATACCAAACCAAAGAACAGTGAACCAGTATGTTCAACATGTCTGCTTTGTACTCTTATCAATTTCAGTGTTCACTTTATTAATTGTGTAGTAGTTTACAGTGATAAACAGATGCTGACCCCGCCCCGGCATTATTTTTATTATTTGTCATTAAATATAGATAAGCTGACGTTTAACGGTGTGTATCACTTTCTGCAATGGTTTATCTTCATTAAACAGATGGTTTGTTTTTTTCCCAGATTTGTCGTTTGCACGACAAGTACCGAAAGAGTGTGCTAAGGGTCCGTCAGTATGGTGTCAGAGCCTCAAGTAAGTTTTATTTCACTTAACAAGGCGAAATGATCATTAAACATTTTGAACACAAGTGTTTGCACAAGGAGTGGTTGTTACAAATTAATAAATACAAAGAGTGTTCTTGAATTAAAACTGTTACAAATTGACCTGATAGTACTTATTTGTATTTAAATAAAAATAAGTCAACTATCAAATAAGTACTTACTCATTGAAGTGTCCTAGAAATTCGTCATGTTGGTAATTCCAGAATGTTTAATATCAATGAGCTAATAATATTTATTTGCTGTATAGGCACGTAAAACGTTAAAATTGATTACCAGCTTATATTGTTCTTATCTTTAAAATATCAAGCAATTTTGCATAATGTTGTTGTTGTCAAATGTATTTTAAGTAAGTACATAGATGTACAGACGCCAGCAGGTCAACCTACCCGAATCTGTCAGATTTTACCAATCAAATATTAACCTTCTACTCTTGTGATAAGGTTGAAATTCTACTAAATAAATCTGACAGATTGTGGTAGCTTGATGTGCTGGCGTCTGTACACACGGCTACACATCAAGCTGATGCAAAACCAGTTTTAGTTGACCTTCCACTGAGTGGAAAGGTAATACAAAACGAAGCCAAGAAAAACTGGATTTGAGCAGCTTGATGTGTAGTCGTGTGTACACAAGTCAAAGCAATTTAATGATTATTGACAATCTATTACCTACGTCCGCGTCGGCTTAGTCACACCGCAAGGGGGAGATATAATACTTTTGCATATTGAATGATTGGACTGTGTGTCATACATAAATAATAACAGCCAAACTCAATTTGCATGTGAATTTAAAGAAGTAATTTAAACCCGTGGCTTTGATTGCGTTGATCTCGGTAATTATCTCACAGGATAAAACTATCGAGTTATAATCCAGATTCTTAACGTTATTTAATGTGTAAATACGTGTAGTAATTTTGTATAGTAGTGAGATTTAAGATGATATTTTAAAAAGTCTCATATTGGCAATAAAGGTATAGGTACTAGGTACACCATATCTCTACTATTCGTATTAGTCCCTCCAGATGAATGAATAGAAATAATACACTAGCACAAGCAAATAACAGCGAGGGCCTGGACAGAGCAAAAGCTGAATCATTACTTTAGGTCTGTCCAACGCCTTAGCCGTTATTTCTTCTTAATGCTGACTAATCAACGGCGGCTCGGTAATGTAAATGCAACAAGCCTGTAT
Organism: Agrotis segetum; assembly: GCA_036375495.1. NCBI lineage: Eukaryota > Metazoa > Arthropoda > Insecta > Lepidoptera > Noctuidae > Agrotis > Agrotis segetum. Next base: position 45,135 of record JAQSVV010000367.1, read on the forward strand.
CATCAACTTAACGCTAACAACAAAAAAAAAACAACCTCGTATGAAACCTACTTGACAACAAACTTCCTTACCTACTCGTGACTCATTTATGTTGAATCTTTAGGGAGTGACCACACTAATTTGAATCGTCATTTCTGCTTTTATTATAGCACTAGCTGTGCCCGCGTTCGTACGCGTGGGTGTCGGAACCTAACAATGTATTTTTTATAAAATTGACAAAGTTTCATACAAACTTTCATCCCCTATTTTATCCCCTTGGGGGTAGAATTGATCAAAATCCTTTCTTAGCGGATGGCTACGTCATAACATCTACCTGCATGCCAAATTTCAGCCCGATCTGTCCAGTGGTTTGGGCTGTACGTGGATAGATCACTATGTCAGTCAGTCGCCTTTGAGTTATACTTATGTATTTATCAAATCAAATCAAATAATTTATTTCAACTAAGCCAATTACAGGCACTTTTGAATTGTCAAGAGACATAAAATAAAACTAGTACTAGAAAATAGTTATGGTGCTACATCCCAGTCACAAACAAAAAACTGTGAAAGTACCGTAGGTGCTCATTCCAAAGCGTAGATCTCTATGGAGAAGAATGAGCAAGAAACTCCATGGACACTCTTTTTCAATCGCCAAAATTATTACAGATCTTTTATTACATCATTCATCATCAGATGGTACATTATGCGAGAACGATGTGGCAAGTTATTAGTGTCCATAGTAATAATATAAAAAGACAATTCAAAAACTAAGTTGATAATACGTTATTAAAATAAACCGTGGCAGCTAAGAGATGACCAGTCTCAACTGACAGCGCCCGTTCACGAACATGACACATATTATTTAGATGAATGTTGGATGCAAGTGGGGAATTGTCGTTCGGCGTGGTGGTCTACGGGGGAGGCATATGTTCAGCAGTGTCTTTCGGCTGATGATGATGATGAGATGACCGTGACCTTTAAGTAGATAGTATTCGTAAATCAGACAACAAGTCTTACCATAAGGTATCGCATTACGCACAGAATACTTAATAGTACTACCTACGTAGGTATTACCAAGTAGCTGCAATGGGATGTAGAGGTCAGAATCAGATAGGACTACCTATAAAAAAGCTCCATGTAAAATTCTGGCTGTAAGCTGCAACCGGTTTGACTGAAGACCAACCATAACATCGTTTTTTAACATATCTAGACACATTTGGAATTTCTCTTTTACATTCACACACAAACACCTAAAGACGGAACATTGCAAGTTAAATATTTGATCTAGAGAATCGATTCCGCGACAAGGAGTGCAGCAATCAAATCGTTCAGCCAATTAATGCAAATACCGTGTCGTTAAAAATTGTTAAAATACTAGGCAGATAATGATGCGCTCTTTTTGTCCGGCACAAGCCATTTCCTTGTTTATTAACGTGATAATTTGTCTCCTTACACTAAAATATTCCTTGTCTGCGCAGACGCGGTGCTGATTGCGGGGCCGTGGGTCATTGCACATCCACAGTCTGGGAGACGCAAGCTGATCGGTCTGTGACCGACAACGATGTGTCCCACAAGTTCGTCAGGCTGTTCAGACAACTGAAGGATATCAGGGAACTCATTAATGAGGTTGGTATTGTTTAAATCATGTTCTTTCTGTGTCTTTAGGATGATGTATAAAGCGTAATTGGCGGGTTAATTAAAGAGACATTAGGCATTGTTAAATATATCTACTTATTATGTTCTGAGTCACAAAAAACATAGAGATGATTCTTGATTTCGAATATGATCTTTGTTCCCGCAGAATCTTGTGAGACTTCTAGCTTCTTGATCATCTTTGTCAAGCACATATTTTTTTAATCTAATAGACACTTTAGCAATGTGGACTGTTAAAATGCACTCGAACCGATGTAAAAAGTGACTACAACCACCAGCATTTGAGAATACCCCACACATTTCAAGCTTTAGAGGTTAATTCCGTTATCTCCCTTATCTTATGTCTCTACAAATATGTCCCAACATCCTTTAACTTCCTTATTATCTCTCGTCTTTCCCGTTACATGACATTATCTTAATATCAATATAGAATTTCAGGACTCGGTTTCGATACTTAGATTGTGGAAAACAAATGAGCGATACTTGTTAGTCTTTTCTATGATACCCAAAAATATTTAGGAAGAATGTGTTTCTTCCATACAATAGCTCAACAGAAAAGGAGGAAACCGTAGAAATAGCAAATTATTTTTGACAATATGCCCTCTCCCTATCAAATGGAACTTACACATAGCTGGCAAAATGTTAGTGTACTATTTAGGCACATCTCCACTTCATGATGTTGCTACCCTTCCAACTATAGGACTACCTGGCCTCCCGAGTGGCATCAGAATGCCAAGACGTGCAGTACCCCGCCATCGCGAAGATCTGCAAGGAGAACACTGCTCAGCTGCAGCAGTACATCAACCATGTGCTGCAGTCCGACACCTCACCGGAAACCATGTGCAAGCTCATTGGCATGTGCAACAACGACAAGATTGACCATATCTTGTCTATGAATGTAAGTGGAACTCTTTACGTATTTGAATCTTCCATAGACTGTACTCTCACGGATAGAACTTCACAAAAAAAACATATGACAAAGATAGGGCGATATAGACCATCAAACAAAACCACTTTCACAGTGGAGTCAACTACGTGAATGCGAACTACAGAAATCGTCATAGATTTTATTAAAGGAAAATAACAATTTCTCTGTCTGTAGGTCTATGAGATTGGTGTATGTACCTACTTTATCTAACGTTCGTTAACAGTAATTAACTAATGTAATTTGTGAATAACCTCTCTTAATTAAAAGTAAGAATAATAAAGGAAGTTGAACGGAATAGACCTTCCTCCGTTTTTTTTGATAGAACAAAAAAAGTGTAAAGTGTCCTTGTTATGTATCGGTGTATTTTTGTCCCATTACCGATACTAACGTTGTTTATTGAACTTTGACCAAACTAAGTATATGTATGTACTAAACATCATGATTTGATCAGTGTTTAATATCTAAGAATGTGTTATGGGAAATGTACTAAGGAAACGTACCTATAACATTATGTCCGTGACAACTTCAATGAATGATGTTTGTGTAAACTGTTATGACTTCGCACAAGAGGCGTGAGACCGACCATTACTCCATCTATTTAATAGCGGAAAAATAGATAATACATCCTAGTTGACAAAACGGCTCACAGGATTGGTCGAAATGAGACGAATATAAGACTTTTTTGCCTAATGTGTTAGCAGACATCGGTCGCCTGTTATTAGGAGTCTAGTATTATATCGACGTTGCCTCAAGCACTCTTAGTAGGTATTAATCTATATTTCTACAGAGCTTACTTAGTCTTAGCAAGCGAATAGCGAATACTTAGTATAGACAGTTTGCAAAGTGCGTATTTTAATTCAATATTCTTGTTTCGCAGAAAAAGAAGCCAGCTGTGCCTATAAACAACAAACATAAGGGTAAGTTCCAAAATTAATGGTATTGTACACATATTGATGATACCTAAAACTTGTCCATATTGATAACTAGATCAATATGGACAACGTTTCGATTTTATATAATATTATGATTATTAATATGAATTCATAGTGTAGGTAAGGCTTTTTTAATAAACAATAATCAGAATATGCTATTGGACAAAAATACTTTTGTGATTTGTGGCGTAATTATCAGCCATACCGTTGTTGTTAATCGTTTTCAATGCTTGAATGCAATGATATGAATTACCGAGTCATTACTAATTAATGACATACTTAAGAGTAGGTAATTATGGCCGGTTTTACGTATAGTAAGTATATTTTTTTGCATATTTTTTATAGCTGTTTCATGAACACGTTTTAGAACTTGTGCCAAGAACATGACTGTCATATTTTCAGGAGCAATTTTCAGAGTTTCTTAATGTTAAAACGCATATATATTTAGTTAAATGAATGCCCTATTTTACGTTTTTTCTCCCTTTTTCTATGAGGATCGGCAGAAACATTGAAACACACTTGCTACAAATATATGATTTTGTGAATCAATAAAATAATAAAATCTAGCAGAGGCACTTTTACGTGAGATTGGTGAAAATTGGTGGAAAAAACTGCTTAGGGTGGAAGGTTATCGGGGAGACCTTGGCCCAGCAGTGGGACCATAAATATTATTAATTTAAGTAAGCCTTTACTGCATGATTTTTTATTTAAGTAAAAAAAATTACATATAGTAGGAAGCACTAAATAAATGGACACGTATTTCAAGATTTTTCTTTAACATGCACCAATGCTATGTAAAATTTATTGAATAGTTTAAAAAAAAAACACTTTTCCTTTTTGGATCATATGTGGTACATTGAGTAGAATTTATTATTAACTTTTACACTCTTTGGTACATAGACCAAAAATCGACATAAACATGACGTAGTGTAAAATTATGTAGTATTTCTTACGACATATTTTTTGCCTTTAATACATACGAGTATAAAAGTGGAAAAACGCTTTTTTTTCTAAAACGATTCAATATATTTTACATAGCAGTGTTGCATGTTGGCACAAATTGAACGGGCTCTTATAGAAGGCATGTTATGATACGGCTAATTTAACTATCGGCCGTCGACATATACGTCTCTACTAAGCCACGATACCCGGTTCACTACGAAGCGTCGAACAAGTGTTATCCATTGCTTCATATTTGAAAAATTACGTCTAACTACCGACAAAAATAATGCAATGAATACTGTCGAAATGTCTGCAGATTCCCTAACCGCCATTCTAAATAATCGATTCAGAATTATTATGTTTCGTCACCTAGACGCTATAATTTGTCAGATCTATAACAGTGAATTTACTCTGTCGTCATTCACCGGATAATGAACCTGATTGTGTTAGAGATAAGGTTTTAATTATACCTAAATATCCGAACTTTCCGACTAACCATAGATTTTTATTTCAGGCAAGCTGGTAGGCAGCTCCCAATGCACTTGGGGACCGTCTTACTGGTGCAGTAATTTCAGGTAAATAAACAATCTCTTTTACTTCTTTTTCCACACGGCTACACACCAAGCTATGCAAAACTAGTATAAGCTGATCGTTCAATGTGCGGAAAGATCGTATAAAGCGAGTCCAAGACAAACTGGTTTTGTATAGATTGATGTGTAGCCGTGTGTACCTGAAAGGATCTTTTTTTAATGTACTAAAACCTTAAACGAGTCCTCTCGCCTTGGTTGCAGAAGGGATTGTCCAACTCGTACTGTTTAACCACCGTCAATTGCCCTTTACGTTCCAGTGCCATGTTTTCTTTTGTGGACAGGTCCTCGACCTGCATCACATCTGAAAGATTTCTCACGATCATCATTGTCTTTGTAACTTACTACCCAAATAAACTAGGCCGTGATATGTAGTCAATGCTTATGTTTAGATTCCGAAGCAAAGAAATCTTACTAATTTCAATTGCAGCTGTTCCATTTTTTTGTACATTCTACAATCTTTACGTTTTTTATTTAATTTGTTTATTATATTACAATCTAGCCCTAAAAGGTTAATAAGCAATTTATATCTAACTTAATTTGATAACAGTAAAATTATAATATAGCACGTCAATTGTGTTTAGTTAGCGTCTGTTAAGGAGAAGTCACTTTCTTTTTGTGCCCATAAATATAAATAGCTATACACTAATTTTCACTTACTGTAGTCACAAATAAATTGCACTACACTAACTCAAAATCTTTACAAGGTATAAAAAAGTATAAGTCTGTCTGTACGCGCATTACTGCCGAACAACTGAACTGACTAAATATATCAGATGATTCGTTGTGTTAGCCATTGTTAGGATACGGTTTATGTGAGAAAATTTTCGGAATATCTATAGAGTAGGTCTAAAATTGTAACCGAAGCCGGAGCGTACCGCTAGCCCATAATAATATGAAGATACTAACATAACCGCAAAATATATCGTTCTTAATAATAATAAATAAATCGTTTTTCCTGCTGTAGCCTACCCTATTTATAAACTCGAAAGTAAAAAGTTTAACTAGCTGTTTCCTTGCCTTTGGAGCAACATTTTTTTTTTGCGTGGTAAAGTCGTTAAATTTAATGAGTTCTCCCCGGGCAGGGCGGGAGGGACTGTCAGACTCGTACTGACCAAAGTCCACAGTGTCCTTCAATAGCCCTTTATGTTCCGGGGCCATGGAAAAAGTCCCGGTGACCATGGAGTATCAGACATAAAAATATATTTTTTATGTCGGATTAGAACTAATAGGTCCTGAGATTCTCCAATTCTTCCAGCATTCAACCAATCCAACTGTTCATAGTCATTATTTGTCAAATTTTGTCGTTTATCCGCAACAAACAACTGTTTGGGTGCTACATAATTATTATATTGACCTGAGCAGAGCACCTACAGCTTAGCCAGAACGTCTTGCAATGGAACTAATCTTTTTGTTTGCTGACAACGTTTTAAAATCTTTGATATTTGATGTAAACAAATAACCCTAAATAACATTTTGAATGCTGTTTTCTATAATTACTTAGCCAAATTAATAATTTAAATTAGACGAACCATAAATACTTTTTATATTAATTTACATGTTCAATTAAAAACATTTATTTAATTTTTAATAGAACCAATATTATTACCATGATTAAAGTAATCATAACATGCAAATAGGTTATATTAGCATCTTAAAACACTAACTGTATCCGTTGACTACCCATTGTTTCCAAACGTTACAATCCATTGTAACAATTATTCAATTAAATTGCACAACATCTATTGCCATAGCAAATCGCCTTAGTAATGTTTTTGTAAGCAAAACAGCTTTGTGGTATCCGCAAAATTGAGTTGTCATTACAGTGTGTTGCAACGTATTTATAATAAGGTTATTCCCTTATTTGTACAAGAAAATATTCGGTTTACAAAGGCGTTGCCGACTGCTGTCATAACCGATTTTTTTAAAAATTATTATTGTACATACTGTTAGAATTTCAACTCTCAGCAAGAAGCTGAGCAATGATCTCAGTGTTGAATTTCAAGTTCGCTTTTATTTTTGGTTCCATTGCATTACCTACTTTATGTCTTAAATGTTTGGTGCGTTCGGTCACCTATGGAATACCAGTCCTGGACCAGTAAGCGATATTTATTCAAAAGAACAATAGTGCAATTAGATTACTACAGCTATACTAAAGTGCACTACGCTTACACAGACCGGCAAATCAGCAAGCGATTTGCAATTGTTACCGATTCTCGTATTCGGGTACAATCGAATCGATTGTAAAACTGTTTACATAACTCCATTGTATAACCCGTTTGCTGTCTAGGTGAAATGGTACCTCATAATCGTTATAATACGTGTCGAATGCATTTCAACTAGTTTCCAATTAATGTGATCGCTGTATTTTTTTGTGTGTTCCGGAAAAAGTTATGTTTTGGATGGTAATCATAAATTAATTTTATGAAAGATTATGATTACTTATCAAACGTGTTAATTGATTATTGATTGCGGTTATTATTTAATATCAACGATTCAATTATCGTCAAAATATTGTTTTAATGTTCGTTTATAAACAATATGACCTACGTCGTACCAAATTTTACAACATTAATATTTATAAGTCATCATCTGCCTAGTCACCTTTCCCAAATATGTTAGGATCGGCTTCCAGTGTACCGCATGCAGCTGAATACGTGTATTATATGTGTAGCGAAAGTCTATCTAACCTTCAGAACCCAGATAATACTGGGTAATACGGTACGCCTTAGTAATACTAGTTGTCAGACTTTCGGGCGACTGTCAAAGATCTACAAATGGCAGCCGAGACCAACAATTCCGGCTTAACGTGCTTTCTAAGGCACAGTCATAGGAATAATATTTATAATGACGCCCATCCATCAACCGACCTTTTGAAGCGCGGCTTAACCTTCATGGTCGCCCCTTGTGGCGATTATTACTTTCAAAGTAACTCCTGCTTAAAGCAATTAGTATTCCCAATTTCCATCTATATGTAAAATTAAATTGTACATAAAAAATTAATTAGCCTGATTTTAAAATACTCTCAAACAAGTTCATGGTTTTCTTATCAAAATCTTGTATTTTTGTTTTTATAATAACATGTATGCAGGTTAAGATTGCCACGCTTGAAATACCTCACTGATTGATTACCTTATGAATGCGAAGGTCGATAGTACAGCTGTAGTGCTCATTCATAGAATACGAATATAAATAAACAATAGCACAATGAAAAAATTGACCCTACTATTTAATGAATACTATAAGAACAGAGGGCATAGGCGCCAGTCACTGAGGCCACAATAGGGAATGCCTCAGAAGTAAGTAAATAGGGACAGGTAAAATAAAAGACTTACAACAGGCTAATGGATTTATTTCAGTTATTGTCTGAAGACTTACAAGAGGGATGGACAAATAAATAACTGAATAAGACAACAAATTAGGGTTCACGCAGATTTACATGATTCCCACTGAGAATAGAAGTTATACTGACGTATTATGACGGCCCCTTTTAGAGGGCCAAAGCTGAAAAATAACTGTCAATTTATGTGTATAAAAATGCGAAAAAATTTATGAGAAAACGTCAGTTCGGAATTGAGTCGATATTGTTCCAATTCTGGATGCAAGGAGTGATAACTGAGTTCGAAGCATTCCGTTACACTACTTTTTCCGTTTAGAATAATATACAATCTACTTTCTCTTGAATCCAGTTCCTTCCTTTTGGGTTGGAGCAAGCCTTTGTCTAAAAGCAAAACATAAATTTATCAAAATCATTGTATTATTTCAAGTGCTGTTCCCATAAAATATATTACGTTTTTTCTTCAGCACCGGCCGCGAATGCAAGGCAACCCATCATTGCGTGACCAAAGTATGGCCCAAGCAGGTCGTCCCCGAAGACACCGACAGCATCTGCAAGATCTGTACCGACATGGTGCAACAGGCCAGAGATCAACTACAGAGCAACGAGACACAGGTGAGACCAACAATTTATCTTAGGTTTATCAGACGAGACTTTCATTAGTATCCAATCAGTATCTTTTTACCACTACTTCTCTGGAGTGGCCAAGTGTTTTCGGCCCTGAGTTACGACTTGTAAGTCGTTGCTTCGAACCCAGCCATACGCACAAAATTTTATTACTCATTAAAACATCGTGAGGCAACCTATATGTCCTAAAGCTAAAGTTCAAAGTCATGTGTTACGTACTAATCCGCATTGGGCCCGCGCGATTTATTATGGATCACTCCCGGCCACAGAAAGGAGGAGTGCGCTCCACATTGGGAATATTATAGGCTGATGATTCCTTTGGTAATAGAAATAGTTCGACAGGGCCGATGCAATTCTAATAGATTAATGTAATCAATGGGTCTTTGAGTTCATCCACTTTTCCTGTGTTGTGGTTTTAAAAGACCATAACCTACCCAAACTGATTCATGCTTTGTCGCAAGCATGACTTAGTTTGGATATCATTGACTTGAATAAAATACAAAAGGTTTACCTAAAAAGTCGAGAGATTGCATATTTCCAGTGACTAAAAATATAACCAGTAAGTGGACAAATACAGACAGAGTTGAGATGATGTCTATTAAAAATGTAGTTTATCATATCTAGCACAATATTTTTTTGTGAACGCTCGCAAGTTTCTCTTTATCTTAGAACAAACAAAGGTTGAACTTACACCTTGTTGAGTGTGTCATTGTCCGATAGTCATACGACGCCCACGTTACATTGTTTTATAAATACTAAACAATTTATCACAATGACTTATGATCGAGTGGTTGAAGAATTAACGAGTATTGGTTACCTTTACAGACTACTTAATACTATATCTAAATTGTTATTAATTATCCACCCAATCGAACCCATAGTTGCTGCCATTTGTCTCTTGAGAAAAAAATAGCGCCATCGTCTCCTAAAATTTTCGTAATGAAATAAAGCCAGTAACTTGATTTTTTTAAAATGCAAACAATTCACCCGTAGGTAAACGTATTTCCCTTGTTTTTGCTACCGAGATAAGAATGACCTGCATCCAACAATTTGTGTCGAGCTGGATACATCCATAAAAGTATGACAGTCAAATATGCGTAATGATGAATCATTGCTAAAAAATATTGACTGCATTTAAAATTACTAGGAAATAATGCAATAATTATAACAATCAGTTAGCTACGGTGTTTGAAACTCTGACTAATGTTTGGCTCTCATGAGCGAAGCAATAAGCAATGCGACTTAGGGTTGAACCACATCTGGCAGCACGGAATCGTCTTTTTCCGTCGCCCTTTCTCTTTCTGTCGCTGACCGAGACCGAGACAATGCGATAGCACGCGGCCGCATCGAGGATTCCGCCGCGTGCTATCGCATTATGCTTTCTGTCTCGGTCTAGCAAATGGCAGTTCTAAGCGACAGAAAGAGAAAGGGCGACGGAAAAAGGCGATTCCGTGCTGCCAGATGTAAGTCAACCATTATTTTTGTTGCTAGTCAACTAGAAGTGGTATTTAGCGGTAACACTTGAACTACGAAAATCATCCTTACCACTACGACATAAAGGTACTGCCGGGCTTGGCGTGCGCTTGCCAGTGGGTAGTTATTAAGCCCGTTAAACTATCTACCTGCAGACAAGCTCGGAGCAACCTTCGGCGACGCAAATCAGTTAAATTGCATGGCATTGCGTCTTGAAAAAGGAGCTTTAAGTTGTAAGGCGTAGGTCTCTATCCCCATGACAATGTAAATTAAAAATAAAGGTCGATTAGGATGTTACAAGACAGATGTCAGTAACAACACCGGAAAGGGGGTGACATAGAAGGACATACAATGATCTTATTTGTTATTTTTTTCTGAAAGATCTGTTCCTCTACCATGAGTTGTCATTACGAAGACTCGATCATACGCATTGACAGCGTTTGGCGCTCTCATTGGTTGAGAGTTCATACAACGGGCCAATGAGAGCGCCAAACGCTGTCGATATCGATGATCGAGTCTTTGTAATGACAAGACATGGCAGCCTACACCGTTTGACGACACGTCGTGTTAATCATTTTAGCGTTATTTTAACATACAAATGATAATAATACACGTCGTGTCATGCTTTTCAGATTCTGCTTTGGGCATTAAATTTTATAGTAAGTCTGTATTCTGCTAAGTTTCGTAATTAGCGTAATGTTAATTAAATGTAGGCTTGTTGATCGTTGTAAAATTTCCAGCCAGGAGTCTTTTTGTTTGTAGATATTTTGTAGCTTATCATTGTAATAGTACCTATAGCTAATTAGTATTAGGTTGATTGAAACAACTGTTGTGATTATATTTATCAATATTATTTTATTTGATTAGGTAAACATTAAAAACAATTATCAAGACAAATTACTGTATATCGCTCATAATTATGCTTTGTGGGTTGAACGGAAGAGCCTGTAATTTCTATCTGACTAAAACTCAACCTTGTTCCTTCATTTGCCTTTTGCGTTCCAAGGTCACCATGTCCTTTAATTCGAATCATATTTTTGGACGTCGAAATGAAAATGAATAGACATTTATTTTAGAAAAATATTATAAGTTTATTTCCCATAGATATAAGTGAAAATATTTGTGGGAAATAAATTATCATATATTAACTATTAATAATGTTAATTTTTAACAAATTATATTTTCTTTATCTTCAGTGAAATCTTCCCAATTAATAATTAGTAAAATAGCAAACCGTTACTGATTATTTTGGTCCATATTTCACCCGTAACAAGCACTGAGCGTGGCTATTAAATATTAATGTTGCACGGTTCGATGATTAATTAATTACATACCATATAATAGAAATACTTTATTGTACACCAAAATTAGTACAAAGCTTTTACAATATTATTGACTAGCTATTGCCAGCGACTTCGCCCGCTACAATTCATTTTTGAGTTATCCCGATCGTATCTACCAAGATACGATCGGGATAAAATATAGGTAATAATATGTTAATACTTGACTATCCTATGTGTTCATTTAGGTTATCAACTATCTGTATAGCAAACATCCAAAATTGTTCAGTATTTTTTGCGTTTTGTTTCGCATTTAAAATCATCTTAGTAAGACGGCGGTCTTATCGCTATCAGCGATACATTTCTTTTTCTGAAATACAGATTATCGATACTTCATTAAAACCTTCCCTAAACTGAGCCTATTATAGTAGTTAGTGTAATAAGCGATTGATCGTTGTTACGTTTATATAGATAGAGTACACTTGTATAACACACAAAATGATTACGCATCCCTTTTTAATTGAACTTCACCAAAAATAAATGGATTTTAAACTTATTTCACATTGTCATGACAGTATGAATTACGGCAGTTAGAGCATGGGCAGCTCCTTTCCTAGTGAATAATGTCTAATTAAATTGACCAGCCTCTCTAGAAAGAGAGACAAAATCAGTCGTAATCCCATCCATCTCTTTTCATGGACATTATCAATGTCTTACTCCGTTCCCCGGAACGAAAAGGGCCATTGAAGGACACTATGGATTTTAGTCAGTACGAGTCCGACAGTCCCTTCCTGGGCGCGAGGACTCATTTGATGATTTTACCACGTTAAAAAAATGTCTTACAGGAAAGAGATACATGAATAAACAAATTGTTTTTCTCTCTTTCTGGCAAGGTCAATTTTTGGCACATAATGCTCAGTCTGTCTGTCTCAGTCATAATGGATGCAAGTGGCGAATTGTCGTTCGGCGTGGCGGTCTAAGGGGGAGGCCTATGTTCAGCAGTGGACGTCCTCCGGCTGTTGATGATGATGATGATGATGAATGCTCAGTCCATGCTTTAAGTCTATGGTTACTATTCTAAACATTCCCAAAAACAATTTCATTCAAATATTTTTCATGTTTACAGGAGGAACTCAAAGAAGTATTCGAAGGGTCCTGCCAGTTGATCCCAGTGAAAATAGTCGCGAAGGAATGCATGAAGTTAGCCGATGACTTCGTTCCGGAGCTGGTCGAGACTCTAGCTTCAGAGATGAACCCTCAGCAAGTCTGCTCCGTTGCCGGCCTCTGTAACAGTGCTAGAATTGATGACCTTCTTGAGGATTTCGTAAGTACCTTTTGGCAGTAAGTTTTTGCTTAAATTTTGTGTTTCCTTCCAACTTAGGCTTGTACAATGTGTATCGTTAAATGCGCAAAACCTCTCGTGGGGTAACTCAGCGCATGTTACTGAACAATGACAATACCTTTTAGGTTATTCCACAGAAATTAGTTTAGGGAATAATTGTGAGAATAATGGCATGGTTGATGCCTTGTCTAACCGATTGAGTACTCCGTTACGGGTCGTAGTGTTTGAAAATATAGATACAGATAAAATCTACAAGTAGTTATTCGGGGTCTAGCTGTTTGTAAAACTTTAAATGTTTGTAAACGCACACACTATACAGGAAAATTCTAACAAAGTCAAAGTTTAAAAAAAAACTTTCATCGTCATTTATGCGTGAAGTGTTGAGATTTTAATACCTAGAGCACGTGCTGGTCCCACTTCAAAAGCAATATAAACAACATGTACATATTCTTAGTCGTTCATCATCATCATCATCAACAGCCTATTAATGTTCCCACTGCTGGGACACAGGCCTCCTCTCTGTGAGAGGGGGTGGGCCATAATCCACCACGCGGGCCCAGGGCGGATTGGTGGATGTCACATGTCTTCGAATTTTTGGTTCTAGGACATGCCGGTTTCCTCACGATGTTTTCCTTCACCGTTTTGAGAGCAGTGGTGATGAAACAAATTACACAAAGTAATGCGCCTGCCTGGATTCGAACCCACGACCTACAACTCGTAAGTCGGGGCCGATACCACTGGGCCACCACTGGTGCACCACTTAGTCGTTCGTATTTGCAAAATCAATAACACTAAAAATATTACTTATAAAAACGACATTAGCTACATCGTTGTGATTGTAATGAAAGAATTAAATAAATTTCCTTTGTAACCTAGTAGTACTTTGTAAATTAGTACTAACCCAGTTGTGACAACGATGAACTAAATGCGTCATCGAGATTATCTTCGATTTGTTAATATATTGTAAACAAATCTATTAAAAGGACTATATACTATTAGATTCCTCTACAACGTGTCATGTTGTTATTCTAGTTTAAAGTTCATTTAATATTATGCAATAATTAATATTATTATTTTCAAATACCATTTTCCTTTGTGTTGTGGCTTACCTTTATTTTAAATTATTACGTTAACGCGATATTGACTTCATATAGTTAAATGTCATACGACAAATGATTGATGTCATCAATTTATTCAACATAATAATCATTATTTTTCGGAGTAATATAAGTCATGATCATGTCAAGTGGAACAAGTCAAACTAATAAATTATTATTAACTTCATCACAATAGTACAAGGTTCATGTTTTTTGGGTTAATTGACATGATGACGTCTGTACTTTCAAGTATCATATTTTACGCGGTATAGAATTTTTATGCCAAATCAAATCTTTTGCAGTTGAATATATAATGTCAGCAAACAGAGGAAATGCAGATAACACATGCGTTCATGCGATATGAAGTTTAAATATAACTTGATTTATTCTTGATCATCTAAACTGTTGCAAACATTGTCACATACCATTAATTTTTATACGACATTACAAGAATCTTTTGGAATGTTTTTTTATCAAAGTCTTGTTTCTATAAAATGTATGCAAGTTAAATTCCATTTTGTATTCTACAGAACTGTAGAATTAGCATTCTACGTAGTTGCACAAAATATATTTAATTACGAACAAAGTACTAGTAAACAGCTAAATTGTTATTTCGTTCGTATTACTCATACTAAGTAGTTCACGAAAACATTATTATCAGGTTATCGCGATAACATTAGACGGAGTGACCTTCCGTCGCGTCACGTTTGTAAATATTGCCAATTTATGTTTTATTGTATTGATAAAAAGTTTCACGTAGGTTCGTTTTTCTTTATCACTTACACTTTTATCGTTGATGAAGAATTTCAGCTCCATTTATGGCTGACGGCTGTATTGCATCGGAAAATTCTTGATCACTTTCAAGCTATTTACACAAATAGTCGTTGATTTACACACTCACATTTGGGGACGTAAAATCTGCTTTTATTTTTTTTTATTTTTATTGCCTTATAGAAATTATAATAAACATGGTCGGCTTTTTATTCAAAATTAAATAAAACCTTTACAAAGTACTTAAAAAGCATAAAAAAAGCAAGCATTATGCATCTTAAACTTGACATCAACGCGTCCCCAGTTAGTTCACATCTCTAGATTAGTTGGTGACACTATACTTACCGACTTAGAACTGACAACCCATGGGGAAGAAAAGTTCTTGAGTGGCGACTACGGCCCGGAAGACGCAGCGTAAGCAGGCCTCCTACTAGGTGGACCGACGCCGGCGACAGAGAGAAGGTCGCTGGCAACCGATGGATGCAAGTGGCGAATTGGCGACCGGCGTGGCGGTCTAAGGGGAAGGCCTATGTTCAGCAGTGGACATCTTCCGACTGATGATGATGATGACTATACTTACCAATTACCATGTTTCAAACCGGACAGTTGTAAATCAATCTGTTAATACCAGAAATCAAATGGAAAACTCCTTCATCACAATTATTGCTCGTAATTCTTGAACCAATTTATACAAATAATTTATTATGTGTTCCAAATTAATTTCGTACGAAATTAATTAAAGCTGTAATAACAAATGAACCATATCCAATAGAGTTAAGGTTCCAAATCGAGATCATATGAAAATAATGTTTTGTCTTGTTACAGAACACACAGTTGAGCCTGCGTGTGGAATGCAACAACTGTCAGCGAACAGTCGGCGTGTTGAGGAAGAAGTTTGACGCCACCAGCTATGAAGACTTCCTTCTTGGATTATTGCAGGTACGGTCAACACATGTACAAACATAGGAGGTTTTGCAGTTTGTATACATATTTCTTTTGTTGACTGTACAAAAAGGGGATAATTTTTTTACTTTGATTTGATTTTCAGACTTCTCAAGGTATTCCATAGAAATATTGCTGAAACAATGCGTTTATCATAATTTGTTGTTTACTGTTTAGATGTTTACATTGCCTTTATCGTGGTTTGCTGCGCTATAAAAAGGAAGCCACAGTATCAAATGTGGGAAATAACAAGGCAATTTAGTAATAGAAAAAAAAACCTTTCTAAAGAACTACACCATTTCTTTAAATATAATTTTACCTTCTCTTTACACGTTGGTCCTGTGAATTGAGGAATGAGATCAACATCTACCATAGAAAGCCGTCAAATGCTGTGCTAAAACCAGCTAGATTTATTTGTTTATTTACCTTCCTCAGATGTGTCGCAAAATGGACTCTCTTTCCGACTCCTGCTCGATGCTTGTCTTCAAATACTACGAGAACATCGTGGAAGCGGTGAAGCAGGACTTTACTCCTCAGAGCATGTGCCACGTCAGCGGACAGTGTGCCTACAGGTTCCATCAACACGACGACTTTACTTTCCCAGCGCAGTTCACTGACTTCAAGCCTACTGAGTAAGTTGTGCACTGGTTTAGTAAATCTACGTCGCGGCCGTGGGTGTCTAGAGATGGACCTAGGCCGGCCCAGAAAAAGGTGGCGAGACGAGTGGGACTCATACCTTGAGGGCTGGTTCGAAGTGGCGATGGAAAAGCTTGAGGAAGGCTGTTGCCCAGTTGGGTTGCGGGAGTTACGAACAACCGTGGTCCGTGACCCAGGAACGTAAACGGCTATTGAAGGACACCATGGATTTTAGTCTGATTTGAGTCTGAAAGTCCCTCTCGCTCTGCACTGGGTGCGAGGATTCATTTGATGATTTTACCACGATAACAAAAAGGCCTTTGCCCAGCAGTGAGACAGCGTAAGCTAATAAAAATAAAAGTCGCATGAGTTGCCAATAGTGGTATACACTTGTTAGAGTCCATAAATAACTTGTATTTCGGAAGTCGGCGCCAAAAAATCAATGATGTAAAAAAAGTCTTCTGCAGAAAAAGTTATTATAATTTGTTTTAGAAGGTTTTACTTGTATGTCTAATGAAAAGCTTAATTATTAGCTAGTCGGCCTGTCTGGCTGTAATTATTTAGCCACGAGCTCCTCCCATCCCAAACAGAGATTACAAGGAACATATATTTGCTTCACGTGCGTTTTGCATTTATTCGAGTGGTTTCCCTAATATTTTATTCGATTAAGACTTGCTACCGTATTGAATCATCGCAAGTACTAAACTAAAAAAAAAAATTTTTTTCTTTATTTTTGATTTCCTTTCTTCACCAGTGACGTGCCTTGCGAGTTATGTGAGCAGCTGGTCAAACATCTGCGTGACGTCATGGTCGCCAACACCACTGAGGTTGAATTCTACAAAGTGCTGAAAGGTATGTTTTAAATTAAAAAAACTTATTTCTTAATTAGAATCTTAAGCTGTGAGAGCAGTGGTGGCCCAGTGGTATTGGCCCCGACTTATCTTAGGTCGTGGGTTCGAATTGATTACTTTGTGTAATTTGTTTCATCACCACTGCTCTCAAAATGGTTAATGAAAACATCGTGAGCAAACCGGCATGTCTTAGAACCAAAAATTCGAAGACATGTGACATTTACCAATCCGCACTGGGCCCGCGTGGTGGATTTTGGCCCACCCCCTCTCACAGAGAGGAGGCCTGTGTCCCAGCAGTGGGAACATTAATAGGCTGATGATGAGAATCTTAAGTTTTTGAAGCTGTATTTCTTTCATTTTTCAATGAAGAATGTCATCAAATCTGGCTGTCAGACAAGCTAAAAATCACTCTGTTCTTTCAAGTACCCTTTTCGTTACAGGGCTTTTATAACCTCTTATGTTATCCACGCGCTGGTGACTTTTTATCACGATGACTTTGAGACCCCCTTGAGTGCTATGAAGGTATATGAGAGTGGGTTGATTATGGTTACAAATAGTTCCTAGCCGTCAACAATATTTTCATCATAAAAAGTCACAATCAGCGCTTATTCTTAACGCTTTCCCAGCTCTTTACAGATTATTTATGCTTTTGAATAAAAACTAAAGTGAAGCAATATCTTGATGGTCGCGGGACTCACGAATTACCGTTACCCCGAAACTTAAAGGGCTATTGAAGGACACCATGGATTTTAGTCAGTACGAGTCTGAAATTCCCACCCGCTCTGTCCTGGGTGGGAGGACTTATTTGATGATTTTACCTTAATTTCTGATGGGCTGGGAATGTATTATAAAAAAGGCAATCCCATCTCATCAGAAATTATTACACTCTCCCTAATCTTACATAACGAAACCTATTCCACAGGCCTGTGCAAGCAAACCGGTAACTTCAAGAACGAATGCCTCCACCTAGCGGAGCAGTACTACCCCATGATCTACAAGTACCTGGTGCAGGACCTGCAGGCAGACACTCTGTGTGCCATGATCGGAGTGTGCGGGAACAGGACGCAGGAGCCTATCGCACCGCTTGTGGCCGGCGAGCTGGCTGTGAAGACTGTGTCTACCAAGCTGATTGGTGATGATAAGAAGAATAAGGTGAGATATTGTGTTTGATTGATTAAAAATGCTTCATATTATCGTCTTTTTTCATGTGGTGTAGTGCCAGCCATGCTCTGGTGTTCAGAGGCCCAATGAATTGCTCCTTTAATTTTTGTTTATTTTTCGGTTGTAAACAGGTTGAATTTTTGGACCGAGGGTGGATGGCTATATCCAAAACTATGAAGAATATAATAATAAAAAGGGTTCTCGAAGCCGATTTTGAAGAAAAATAAACCTGCGTTATTGAAATTTTGAAAGAATAATATTGAGAATTGAATTTGTAAACCAAATTTAATTGAAACGTACATTATCAGCTGGCAAACTTTGTGTTACCAATAAAAAAACTTGAGAGGTGTCAAGGGACACCCGGATGGAACGAAGTTACTGTATACACTCAACAAAAATAATCGTCGCAACTCCACTCCACTCCGATCCGATCCACTCCACTCCATTCCATTCCATGGTAATAAACACATTACCCTCCTTTTGCGTCGCGCAGTCGGAAAAAGTGTCGTGACAACTTTTAAGAATTTTTTCCGCCCAGCCCCCTTTCACAACGCGCGATAAGGAGCTTTGTTCCAATAAAAATACAAAATCCAATCAATCACCACTTATTCTTTCTCCGCAGTTGGCCCGAGTTCCCGTCGCCAAGCAGACCAACGTTCGAGTGTTACCTGCAGAGGTAGCCCCGCTGCCCATCGAGCGCATGTTCGTGTCGGTCCCGCAGCCGCAGGGCAAGGCGGCGTGCTCCTTCTGCCAGTACTTCCTGCACTACCTGCAAGTGGAGATCAGCGACACTAGGACCGAGGTACGTTCAGACGTAGCTCCGCTGCCCATCGAGCGCATGTTCGTGTCGGTCCCGCAGCCGCAGGGCAAGGCGGCGTGCTCCTTCTGCCAGTACTTCCTGCACTACCTGCAAGTGGAGATCAGCGACACTAGGACCGAGGTACGTTCAGACGTAGCTCCGCTGCCCATCGAGCGCATGTTCGTGTCGGTCCCGCAGCCGCAGGGCAAGGCGGCGTGCTCCTTCTGCCAGTACTTCCTGCACTACCTGCAAGTGGAGATCAGCGACACTAGGACCGAGGTACGTTCAGACGTAGCTCCGCTGCCCATCGAGCGCATGTTCGTGTCGGTCCCGCAGCCGCAGGGCAAGGCGGCGTGCTCCTTCTGCCAGTACTTCCTGCACTACCTGCAAGTGGAGATCAGCGACACTAGGACCGAGGTACGTTCAGACGTAGCTCCGCTGCCCATCGAGCGCATGTTCGTGTCGGTCCCGCAGCCGCAGGGCAAGGCGGCGTGCTCCTTCTGCCAGTACTTCCTGCACTACCTGCAAGTGGAGATCAGCGACACTAGGACCGAGGTACGTTCAGACGTAGCTCCGCTGCCCATCGAGCGCATGTTCGTGTCGGTCCCGCAGCCGCAGGGCAAGGCGGCGTGCTCCTTCTGCCAGTACTTCCTGCACTACCTGCAAGTGGAGATCAGCGACACTAGGACCGAGGTACGTTCAGACGTAGCTCCGCTGCCCATCGAGCGCATGTTCGTGTCGGTCCCGCAGCCGCAGGGCAAGGCGGCGTGCTCCTTCTGCCAGTACTTCCTGCACTACCTGCAAGTGGAGATCAGCGACACTAGGACCGAGGTACGTTCAGACGTAGCTCCGCTGCCCATCGAGCGCATGTTCGTGTCGGTCCCGCAGCCGCAGGGCAAGGCGGCGTGCTCCTTCTGCCAGTACTTCCTGCA
Organism: Agrotis segetum; assembly: GCA_036375495.1. Classification (NCBI taxonomy): domain Eukaryota; kingdom Metazoa; phylum Arthropoda; class Insecta; order Lepidoptera; family Noctuidae; genus Agrotis; species Agrotis segetum. The sequence continues at coordinate 65,404 of JAQSVV010000367.1, forward strand.
CTACCTGCAAGTGGAGATCAGCGACACTAGGACCGAGGTACGTTCAGACGTAGCTCCGCTGCCCATCGAGCGCATGTTCGTGTCGGTCCCGCAGCCGCAGGGCAAGGCGGCGTGCTCCTTCTGCCAGTACTTCCTGCACTACCTGCAAGTGGAGATCAGCGACACTAGGACCGAGGTACGTTCAGACGTAGCTCCGCTGCCCATCGAGCGCATGTTCGTGTCGGTCCCGCAGCCGCAGGGCAAGGCGGCGTGCTCCTTCTGCCAGTACTTCCTGCACTACCTGCAAGTGGAGATCAGCGACACTAGGACCGAGGTACGTTCAGACGTAGCTCCGCTGCCCATCGAGCGCATGTTCGTGTCGGTCCCGCAGCCGCAGGGCAAGGCGGCGTGCTCCTTCTGCCAGTACTTCCTGCACTACCTGCAAGTGGAGATCAGCGACACTAGGACCGAGGTACGTTCAGACGTAGCTCCGCTGCCCATCGAGCGCATGTTCGTGTCGGTCCCGCAGCCGCAGGGCAAGGCGGCGTGCTCCTTCTGCCAGTACTTCCTGCACTACCTGCAAGTGGAGATCAGCGACACTAGGACCGAGGTACGTTCAGACGTAGCTCCGCTGCCCATCGAGCGCATGTTCGTGTCGGTCCCGCAGCCGCAGGGCAAGGCGGCGTGCTCCTTCTGCCAGTACTTCCTGCACTACCTGCAAGTGGAGATCAGCGACACTAGGACCGAGGTACGTTCAGACGTAGCTCCGCTGCCCATCGAGCGCATGTTCGTGTCGGTCCCGCAGCCGCAGGGCAAGGCGGCGTGCTCCTTCTGCCAGTACTTCCTGCACTACCTGCAAGTGGAGATCAGCGACACTAGGACCGAGGTACGTTCAGACGTAGCTCCGCTGCCCATCGAGCGCATGTTCGTGTCGGTCCCGCAGCCGCAGGGCAAGGCGGCGTGCTCCTTCTGCCAGTACTTCCTGCACTACCTGCAAGTGGAGATCAGCGACACTAGGACCGAGGTACGTTCAGACGTAGCTCCGCTGCCCATCGAGCGCATGTTCGTGTCGGTCCCGCAGCCGCAGGGCAAGGCGGCGTGCTCCTTCTGCCAGTACTTCCTGCACTACCTGCAAGTGGAGATCAGCGACACTAGGACCGAGGTACGTTCAGACGTAGCTCCGCTGCCCATCGAGCGCATGTTCGTGTCGGTCCCGCAGCCGCAGGGCAAGGCGGCGTGCTCCTTCTGCCAGTACTTCCTGCACTACCTGCAAGTGGAGATCAGCGACACTAGGACCGAGGTACGTTCAGACGTAGCTCCGCTGCCCATCGAGCGCATGTTCGTGTCGGTCCCGCAGCCGCAGGGCAAGGCGGCGTGCTCCTTCTGCCAGTACTTCCTGCACTACCTGCAAGTGGAGATCAGCGACACTAGGACCGAGGTACGTTCAGACGTAGCTCCGCTGCCCATCGAGCGCATGTTCGTGTCGGTCCCGCAGCCGCAGGGCAAGGCGGCGTGCTCCTTCTGCCAGTACTTCCTGCACTACCTGCAAGTGGAGATCAGCGACACTAGGACCGAGGTACGTTCAGACGTAGCTCCGCTGCCCATCGAGCGCATGTTCGTGTCGGTCCCGCAGCCGCAGGGCAAGGCGGCGTGCTCCTTCTGCCAGTACTTCCTGCACTACCTGCAAGTGGAGATCAGCGACACTAGGACCGAGGTACGTTCAGACGTAGCTCCGCTGCCCATCGAGCGCATGTTCGTGTCGGTCCCGCAGCCGCAGGGCAAGGCGGCGTGCTCCTTCTGCCAGTACTTCCTGCACTACCTGCAAGTGGAGATCAGCGACACTAGGACCGAGGTACGTTCAGACGTAGCTCCGCTGCCCATCGAGCGCATGTTCGTGTCGGTCCCGCAGCCGCAGGGCAAGGCGGCGTGCTCCTTCTGCCAGTACTTCCTGCACTACCTGCAAGTGGAGATCAGCGACACTAGGACCGAGGTACGTTCAGACGTAGCTCCGCTGCCCATCGAGCGCATGTTCGTGTCGGTCCCGCAGCCGCAGGGCAAGGCGGCGTGCTCCTTCTGCCAGTACTTCCTGCACTACCTGCAAGTGGAGATCAGCGACACTAGGACCGAGGTACGTTCAGACGTAGCTCCGCTGCCCATCGAGCGCATGTTCGTGTCGGTCCCGCAGCCGCAGGGCAAGGCGGCGTGCTCCTTCTGCCAGTACTTCCTGCACTACCTGCAAGTGGAGATCAGCGACACTAGGACCGAGGTACGTTCAGACGTAGCTCCGCTGCCCATCGAGCGCATGTTCGTGTCGGTCCCGCAGCCGCAGGGCAAGGCGGCGTGCTCCTTCTGCCAGTACTTCCTGCACTACCTGCAAGTGGAGATCAGCGACACTAGGACCGAGGTACGTTCAGACGTAGCTCCGCTGCCCATCGAGCGCATGTTCGTGTCGGTCCCGCAGCCGCAGGGCAAGGCGGCGTGCTCCTTCTGCCAGTACTTCCTGCACTACCTGCAAGTGGAGATCAGCGACACTAGGACCGAGGTACGTTCAGACGTAGCTCCGCTGCCCATCGAGCGCATGTTCGTGTCGGTCCCGCAGCCGCAGGGCAAGGCGGCGTGCTCCTTCTGCCAGTACTTCCTGCACTACCTGCAAGTGGAGATCAGCGACACTAGGACCGAGGTACGTTCAGACGTAGCTCCGCTGCCCATCGAGCGCATGTTCGTGTCGGTCCCGCAGCCGCAGGGCAAGGCGGCGTGCTCCTTCTGCCAGTACTTCCTGCACTACCTGCAAGTGGAGATCAGCGACACTAGGACCGAGGTACGTTCAGACGTAGCTCCGCTGCCCATCGAGCGCATGTTCGTGTCGGTCCCGCAGCCGCAGGGCAAGGCGGCGTGCTCCTTCTGCCAGTACTTCCTGCACTACCTGCAAGTGGAGATCAGCGACACTAGGACCGAGGTACGTTCAGACGTAGCTCCGCTGCCCATCGAGCGCATGTTCGTGTCGGTCCCGCAGCCGCAGGGCAAGGCGGCGTGCTCCTTCTGCCAGTACTTCCTGCACTACCTGCAAGTGGAGATCAGCGACACTAGGACCGAGGTACGTTCAGACGTAGCTCCGCTGCCCATCGAGCGCATGTTCGTGTCGGTCCCGCAGCCGCAGGGCAAGGCGGCGTGCTCCTTCTGCCAGTACTTCCTGCACTACCTGCAAGTGGAGATCAGCGACACTAGGACCGAGGTACGTTCAGACGTAGCTCCGCTGCCCATCGAGCGCATGTTCGTGTCGGTCCCGCAGCCGCAGGGCAAGGCGGCGTGCTCCTTCTGCCAGTACTTCCTGCACTACCTGCAAGTGGAGATCAGCGACACTAGGACCGAGGTACGTTCAGACGTAGCTCCGCTGCCCATCGAGCGCATGTTCGTGTCGGTCCCGCAGCCGCAGGGCAAGGCGGCGTGCTCCTTCTGCCAGTACTTCCTGCACTACCTGCAAGTGGAGATCAGCGACACTAGGACCGAGGTACGTTCAGACGTAGCTCCGCTGCCCATCGAGCGCATGTTCGTGTCGGTCCCGCAGCCGCAGGGCAAGGCGGCGTGCTCCTTCTGCCAGTACTTCCTGCACTACCTGCAAGTGGAGATCAGCGACACTAGGACCGAGGTACGCAATAACGCCTGTGTCGCGTCTTCGCAAAGATATTTTGAGGAACGAAAAATTCAGCTGCGAGTAAGGTTCGAACCTGCATCTTCGCTTCGAATTTTCGTTCCTCATAAATAAATTCTATATTCTCTCTTGATTTTCAACTACACAAAAGCAGAAGGTATAAATCGGTACTGTAAATTCTCGCAGCAATCTACAGGTACATTGCCCAGTGGTAACGGACTAGATTGAGTTTGCTATAGGTTCATACGCAGAACCAAGGCAGACATCTCTTCGACATATTTTGTAATTATTTTAATTCATCACCATCGTTCTCAAAGGATTAATCAAGATGTTTCCTTCAAAATGAAGATAAAAACAACATAACCTGAAAAAAAAAACAGGTTTCATGAGACATCGTCACGTTAATATTAACCCGCAAAATGTGCGTGTGGGCGTGGTGATAACATTTCATTAAAGTAGGCATATGATGAAAACATTTGAAGCCTTTAAAAACAAACATATTATTCATCTAAATCTAAAATATAAACAGGACGAGATCTTCGAAGCCGTAGACAAGGCGTGTGACCGTCTGCCTCAGTCCGTGAACGGTGAATGCAAGCAGTTCGTGACGCAGTATGGACCTGCCGTCGTCGCGCTGTTGGTGCAGAATATCGATCCTGCTACCGTGAGTACATACATAATAATATAATCTAACAATATTCTCTATGACATACAACATCCACCGTAGGCGCGGGCATGCGGGCAGCGAGTAAAGGGCAACTCGCTGCCCGACCATGGACCATGCCCGGGTCGACGGCGCGTCGTGTCCCACGCGCGCCTCAAAGAGCGTCAGCATAATGACGGGGCCCCCCTCTCAGAGGGCCAAAGCCCGCCGGGGTCGCGGGATTATTCCCTTACCGTAACCCCGGAACATAACAGGCTATCGAAGGACACCATGGATTTTAGTCAGTAGAAGTCTGACAGTCCCTCCCGCCCTGCCCGGGGTTGGAGGACTCATTTGATGATTTTACCACTGTAAAAAAAAAAATGACATACAACATAATCATCACCACCATATAAAAGTGGACATATAACATAACCTGCCACAATATATCACTCATAACCTGTCTTACATACAACTGTTTATAAGAGTGCAATTCTGAACCAACCCGAACCGAGCACCTGTTTTCGACGTTTTAAAATTATGTGCCCTCATGGGCCTATGTGAAATAAAAACTTGTGATTTTTAAGACTAACTTCTATGTTCTATGTTAGGGGTTTTGGTTTCCGCACTTAGTCCTTCATGTGGACCATTGTGCGTGGGCCATAGTGGCCTTGGTGGCTTATTCCAACCAGCCCACCTCCCTCCAGAAGTCTATCAGGTTTTTTGGTCTGTGGAGAACATCTGTGTAAGTCCTGGGTATCCCGAGGGTTTCTGTCCTGATCTGTGTGACACCTGTGCACTCGAAGAGCACATGCGCGACGGTTTCCTCAGTCTCCATGCATGTCCTGCACAGGGGGCTGTCCGTTATGCCTATTGTGTGGAAGTGTTTGTTTAGTGAGCAGTGTCCCATTATGGTCCCTGTCAGCAGGCGCATGCCGGTCCTGTCCAGGCGTAAAAGACATCTGGTTAGCCTGCCATCTAGGGATGGCAGGGCTTCCTTGGATTGCCTGCAGCCTGGTGTCGAGGTCCACCAACTCTCTGCTTGTGTGAGGGTGCGCTCCTGCAGCCATCTACGTATCTGGTTGAAGGGGATGGGTATAATGGGTTCTGGTCCGCAAACTGATGCGCTGGATGCTCTCCTAGCTGGTTCATCAGCCGCGTCGTTGCCCAATGATCCGCTATGTCCTTTAATCCATTGATTTCATTAAGACTAACTTTCAAAACATCACGTAGAAATTACCCCAAAATCTATTATTGCCCGGCATCACTTACCGGCTTTGGTCTTATAAAATAGTTATTGGAAATGAAAATCATTTATGAACTGTAGCCATTCTTTGACACTTGCGTCAATGGTATCGCCAAATAAAAAAAAAACTGCCTTTAAGGGGCAGGTCTTCTAAAATTCACGCGCGCCGAATTATTTGCGTAACTTTGTTTGTGATTTTTGAACAAAATGGTGCAATAGCTTGAAATATTATTATTGCACATAAATAACCATAACATAAGTAACAGCTAGTTATTTTTTTAAAGTTGATTTAAGTAGATTATATTAGGTAAATCAAGCGTTCAAAACAGCTCTTTCCTGCCCAACGTCATTTCGAGTTACGTTGGTGCACTCAATCTGAGACAATGAAGAATTTATTTAAAAATCTACGCGCCGCAGCTGGTGGAGATGTTGGTGGCCAACAGCGCATAATGACCGCAATATCCTCGTCTTCAAACTGCGCTGATTAGTTTTTTTATATTTATCTTTCATTTTCTAAATTAAGATGGCAGAACATCATCAAAATTCTCGGATTTCATCTCTTAATAAATGGTTTTTTTTCATAGGAACTATGCATCGTAGGTATGTAATATTACATTATCTTGATGTCAACAGATCAATAAAGCAAATTCAAAAAAAAAAATGTACCTAAAGCGCTTTTTTTCAACAATAAAAAATATCTCAAATAACCTCTCAAAAAGTGTTTATAAACGAGAATTGCAAGAGAAATTCCTTAGTGGCCGGTGGACGGCCGGAGCGATCGGACGTGAGGTCCACGACGAATTTTTGTTGGTCCCTCTCGCTCGCACCTTCTCTCGCTCTAACGGTGATGACGCGCAGTTACGCATCTCAGGTTGCTCTACTTTATTATGTTAGAATATATTTTTTAACCGACGGAAAAAAAGGAGGAGGTTCTCAATTCGACATGTATATATTATTTTATTTTATTTTATTTATGACCATTCTTTACTTTCTCTAAGGTGGTCCAATATCAAAAATCTTTTTTTGTTGGACAGAGTTTATCTGAAAGTTGGTCCAATTAAAATATCAAAATTAAACTCGGCCTATAGGGGTAGAAAAAGAGGAATTAATTGTCAAATTTCCTACAGAATTTTCAGAGAAGTAACTAAACAAGTTGGAGCGAATTCCGACCTTATTGACATTTAAAATTTAATTTGTTTTTTCTCAGTTTCACGATCGCTAACATTGCTCCTTCATTAAAATCTGGTTTTTGCATAAATGTCAATAAGGTCGAAAATCGCTTGAAGCTGTTTTTTTAACTTGCTATCGTTAAGCAATTTAAAAAACATTTTCAAACTATTTTCGACCTTATTGACATTTAAAATTTAGTTTGTTTTTTCTCACTTTCACGTTCTCTAACATTGCTCCTTCATTAAAATCCGGTTTTTGCATAAATGTCAATAAGGTCGAAAATCGATTGAAGCTGTTTTTTTAACTTGCTATCGTAAGGCAATTTAAAAAACATGTTCAAACTATTTTCGACCTTATTGACATTTAAAATTTAGTTTGTTTTTTCTCACTTTCACGTTCTCTAACATTGCTCCTTCATTAAAATCCGGTTTTTGCATAAATGTCAATAAGGTCGAAAATCGCTTGAAGCTGTTTTTTTAACTTGCTATCGTAAGGCAATTTAAAAAACATGTTCAAACTATTTTCGACCTTATTGACATTTAAAATTTAGTTTGTTTTTTCTCACTTTCACGTTCGCTAACATTGCTCCTTCATTAAATTTCGGTTTTTGTATAAATGTCAATAAGGTCGAAAATCGTTTGAACCTGTTTTTTAAATTGCTTAACGAAAGCAAGTTAAAAAACAGCTTCAAGCGATTTTCGACCTTAATGACATTTAAAATTTACTTTGTTTTTTCTCACATTCACGTTCGCTAACATTGCTCCTTCATTAAAATCCAGCAAGTAACAAAACCGTTGGTTTCTCTGTCTCCCGGTGGTAATGGACTGTGCCTATGACAAGGAGTGCAGTCCTTGGATGGGACTGTCAGATTTGTACTGACTAAAATCCACGGTGTCCTTCAAATAGCCCTTTATGTTCCGGGGTCACGGTAATGAGTACCGCGACGCCAGCAGGCTTTAGCCCTCTAGAGGGGGACCCCGTCATTATGCTGACGCTATTTGAGGCGCTCGTAGAACACAACGCGCTGTCGACCCGAGCATGGCCCATGACTTTTTTTTCATGATAAAATCATCAAATGAGTCCTCCCCAGGCCAAGCGGGAGATACTGTCACACTTGTACTGACTTAAATTCACCGCGTTCTTTAATAGCTTTTTACGTTCTGGGTTTACCACTGCGGCTGGGATGTAAGGTTTACGCTGTCCTCTCTCTCACGCGTCCCGCATCTTCCTTTGCCAACATGACTGCTGCTCTGACCTTTTTTTAGGTTTAATTAGTTAAACACGATTGTGTTTAACAAATTAAACCTAACAGAATGTAACCTATGAGAGTATTTAAATAGTATTAAAACACTTGTGTGATACTCGTATTATTACAAACCAAGCAGGGTTGGCATGATTAAAACAAGTTGTTTTAAAACACCTGTTTAAAACAGTTTGAAAGTAAACAGTGTTTTTTATTACCCGTTTCAACTAGTTTTTAAGGTTATATATATATTTCACACACTATAATAAATGAAATAATGCTTAAAATTTTTAGATCACATGTTATTCCATTGATCTTTTTTCGTAAAAAAAGTCATTTCAAAGGGTAAATTTGAAAAGATATAGTCTAGAAATGAAACATAATTGATTTATACGTTTAGACATCAACAAACAAGGTGGAATTAATTTTAATAAATAACCAGAAACTAAAAAAAACACTTATTTAAAACATTTTGAACTGTTTGTTTTATAAATTTGAAAAAAACTGTTTTTATTTCCAACCCTGAAACCAAGTCATATTAAAACTCCTTATTAAGCAAAAATTTCTATAACTCCTTTTAAATAATCCTTAGTAGAGCAATGTTCTTACCGTATCAAAATTGTTTTATACTAATTCAGTGGGCAGGATGTATGCGGGGGATTGCGGGAAGGGAGCCCGAAATTTGACGTACGATCGACTGGCCGAACGCGATTCAATTTTGTGCAAAAGAAGACGGAAGCCTTAAGTCAACAAATGGTAATACATTTAGTCACCTGAACGGGGCTAATCCCAAAATGCAAAGAACGAAAAATGTGTTGCTATTTAATATTAATCGAAGTTTTTAAGACATCATTTTAATAAACTAGTGTTTTCCCCGCAGATATGCCCCGCTATCGGCATCTGTCCGAAGGTGGGTGAAGTCCGTCGTGTGGACATCAACTCCGACAAGTCCAACTGTCCGCTGTGCTTGTTCGCGGTGGAACAACTCGAGACCATGCTCAAGAACAACCGCACTGAGGTATGTTATACAAAGGATTTTTCACCTTATTACAATTAGTTCATTACATTCTATTATCTATTTCTCTCTCCAAAGTTACACCTCATTAATAAATGTGGACTAAAGTTACAACCAGGATTATCTTTGGACTAACCATACATTTTTAAGGATTAACCTTAGTGTAACTTTACTTCTCGTTTTATTAATAAGGGGGATAGTGAACAGACCTTTTCTGGGTTAGCTTACTCTATCGTAGACTTTATCTTTTTTCTGTCATTTCTGATCTAGACTAGAGTCAATAGGGTAGTTTCCAGGGTCAAAATAATTACATTCTATTTAGTCCGTATTTTAGATTATAAAAAAATATTGGACACGTATTTTTCTTTTTTTGATTAAACAAAAAAGATTAAAGATTATAGCCTATTTAAGTTACCTGTGACGTCACTCTGCGTGAAAAATGCCACGCATCGTGACGTCACACGTAACTTTAATAGGCTATATCTTTGTCATTTTTGGTCTAATTTACAAATAAAAAAATACGTGTCCCTTATTTTTGAATAATCTAAAAGACGGACTAATTACATTTTTTTAGGCAACTAGCCTATTGGCTATTGACCCATGTCAAATAATAATTTGTGCTTTTCGACAATATAATTTTTTTTAATTTTCTTATAGAAACTATCGATCTTTTTTTGTAATAAAAAAACTGTGTCCATACAGGAAAGCATCCGCAAAGCCCTGGACAACTTGTGCACACATCTCTCAACCAAGCTCCGCACGGAGTGTGTGGACTTCGTGGACACGTACGCGCCGCAGCTGGTGGAGATGTTGGTGGCCAACATGAACGCGCAGGAGATATGTGTGTACTTAAAACTGTGCAAGGATGAGGTTAAGGTAAGCAAGTAATAAGAAACTTACGAAACACCAGCTGCTCATAGGGAATTGGGAAATAACAGAGATTTTTTTGCGTGGTAAAAGAAAATGTCCATATCAGCCGCATGCCAAACTGACAAACTGTGGGCCAAAGTAGCTCAGAACTGGTGCCCTGAAACAGTGAGACGAGGTCGTGGCAGGCCACGTAGGAGATGGCGGGACGAACTAGATAGGTTCCGTCCGAACTGGAAAGAGGACGCCCAGTATCGTGAAAGGTGGAAGGAGTGGAGGGAGGCCTTTGCCCAGGAGTGGGACAAAGAGTAGGCGCTTAAAAAAAAAAAAGGAAATCCACCCTGGGTGGAGCAAAAGGGGATTGTCAGACTTAAACTGACTAAAAATCCACGATGTTCCTTCAATAGCCCTATACGTTCTAGGTTCACAGTTTCCTCTTTAGACGGTCCTGTGACCCCAAATAACAGACCCTCAAACATTTAGTAAAAACTTATTATCAACTAGCTGTTGCCAGCGGTTCACCCGCTACAACTGCAAAATTATCCCACGAGAACATAAAATTGGAATAAAAACTATCTTATGTGTTAATCCAGGTTATAAACTATCTGTGTACCAAATTTTAGCCCAATCCGTTCAGTGGTTTTTGCGTGAAAGAGTAACAAACATACCTACATACACATACATACATCCTCACAAACTTTTGCATTTATAATATAAGTAGGATTAATCTCAGTAACGGCTCGGGAACTTGCACAGCACCTAAACATAGCTGACGAAATGGTGTACTATAGAAAGACTTCTTGTACCATTTCAAAGATTATATCCATCGTCATCTACCGGTTCTCCAGTTTTTTTGAGAACGGCTTCCACTTTCCAGTCAAAGTTTCTATCTTACATGTAGCGACTGTGTATCAACCCAGTAAGGGTGCTCCCACATCTAACGACGCGGAATCGGCTTTTCCGTCGCCCTTTCTCTTTCTGTCGCTTAGAACTCCCATTTGCTAGACCGAGACAGAAAGCATAATGCGATCGCACGCGGCGGAATCTTCAAGGCGGCCGCGTGCTATCGCAGTCTCTCGGTCGCAGTGTTCTAAGCGACAGAAAGAGAAAGGGCGACAGAAAAATCCGATTCCGCGTCGATAGATGTGGGAGCACCCTAAGATGATAAGAATTATGTAACACATTACATATATTTCTATCTCCTCCAGGACCCATTGAAGATCACCAGCCACAGTGCAATCGACAAGTTCCACAAGAATCCGCAGCTCATGAGTGACAGGAACAACTTCAGAGGCAAGTCGCTGTTGCCAACCAACATGTTGGTGGTTCCCAAAAAGGACCATGATATCGGTGAGTTAACTGATGTTATAAGGTTTCGTTCTACTCAAACTTATTGAAAATCTTTGTTTTAATTTTACAGGTTCTAGTTTGTAGGTTTGAAATTCAAAAGTTAAAAAAAAAAACTGCTAGCTGCGCTCTACGTTTTTTAGGGTTTTGTACGCAAATGCTTACAATACAATAATGCAGGTCGCTTCCAACCGGTATCTGTGGAGATCCAAAGGGGAGGCCTATGTTCAGCAGTGGACGTCCTATGGCTGAGATGATGATGATGATGTACGCAAAGGGTTAAAGTGGGCCCTATTACTAAGACTCTGCTATCCGTCTGTCCGTCTGTCACCAAACTATCGCAATTTTCACAGTTGATGTATTTTGGTTGCTGCTACAATAACAAATTCTAAAAATCAGAATAAAATAAATATTGAAGGGGGCTTCTATACAGCAAATGTGATTTTTTGCTGTTTTTACAGATATGGGATGTAGATAAAACGGAACCCTTCGTGCGCGAATCTGACTCGCACTTGGCCGGTTTTTTTTTCCTAAAGTTCGTATAGCGTGATGTCTTATGAATACCAGAATAGTTCGTTGAATCAAATAAAAAAACAATTTTGCTTCTCGGTAATACTAATCATGAGTCTCATCACCTGATAGAATCTTTAACGTTATTTAATCTAATTTCAGAGACGAACGAGATTTATGACAACACAGTGAATGGGCGCGCTATCCGACCTCCAGTGTCACAGAAGACTGTCTGTGTCGTATGCGAATTCGTACTCAGACAGATTGACGATGAAATCAAGGATAAGCATAATGAGGTGAGTCATCATTATCATCGTTTTACCCTGGGGTTACCCCGTGCTGGGTATTAGACCTCCCCTTTCATACTTTTCGGCCTTGTGCGTCTTTCATCCATATGATTACTACTAACTCAACGGGCCTTTGAACTTCTCTAGTTTTTTGGCCCAACCTTATTCACCTTTCAATATAAATCTTACTCCCTGTGCCATCTCTACGTCTAGACAGGTGTCGGCCCCTAGTTCCACATCAGAGACTTTTGATGAGATTATGTGTACTCGTGGCTAAATAATAACTGCTGATCCTGATCTACAAGGAAAAATCAACCAAGCTAAGGTCGTTCCTTAGACGGGTGATCAACTGATCATACATTGGCAATGTATGATCAGTGTCATGCAGCAAACTAGTTGCAATGTAACATTGCAACTAGTTTGCTGCATGACATAAAACCGTAAGTTAATTCCGGATAACCTTTAGAAACATTCATTGACAACAGCTGACTCTAAATTGATTTGGTTTACGTCTTTAGTGCGTGTAGACGAAAACTTTCACATCTAGTTTTACCTGCCAATTCCGGTTTGTAAGAAATTTTCAAACCTACAAATGTACCTTTTACATAATTAGTACATAACCCACGTGAAATATAAGTATTACTACTACCTTCTTATTCTTTAGCCGGGAAAAGGCCACTCCCCATGGTCTAGATACATTGGTCCAGAGAAAAAATCGATTACTGGTAGTTGATTTATCAAGCTCGCTCCACCATCCTTTAGGTACTTCAGAAAGGGGTTGTGTTCGTTCTTAACTGAATTCCAAATATTTGTAACTAATACCCACGTTTTCGTAGGACGAAGTAAAGAAAGTAGTCCACGGCGTGTGCAAGCGCATGCCGAAGTCAGTCCGCGCGGACTGCGACCAGTTCGTGGAGAAGTACGCAGACTTGGTGATCTCTCTGCTGGTGCAGGAGCTGAACCCTGACCAGGTCTGCGCAGAGCTCAAGCTTTGTGATCCCGTCTCTGTGTCTACTGTTAAAGGTGAGTGACCTTGTCGACTAGAAAAAATAATCTGGTGTTTTCCGTGATGCTGTTAAAGCCAAAAGCATTAAAAAAAACTATTGATGTTAACAATCTAATTTTTTCGACTCTGTGAACTCCACAAACCTCTAACATGACTTTCAACCGTCGGTTTTATAAGTCCTCATTTCTACACGAAAATATAAGATAGTAAAAAAAACCTGAACCAGGTGATGGAGGTTTTTTTGTAGAAGAAAGTAATTTGGCTTTTAGTTGCCCAGATTTGATCTCACAACTTCATGCATGCATAGCGAGATGTAAATCTCTGGGTCATCACCACTTTTATTAAACTAAACGAATCATAAATAAAAATAAATGGTATGCTCACGCTTCATAGAAAAAAAAACAGCTTCGGCAGAAAAGAGTTGTATCTCAAATTATCAATATAATATGTAGTGTAATAAAATAATAAATAACCGATTTTACTTGCAAACATATAAAAAATCCAGTTTTGTTATTCAGTCGTCCATATAAAAAGTAGTTCATAGTGTCAGTAGTATGTTCCCCCTTTTCTCAAAAACGCCTGGACTGTTTTTTTTTTCTGAAATTCATACGTTCCAGGTGGTCTTTTTGAGCACTCGCTTTTCCAATACAATGAATAACCCCTTAATGATTTTTCTACAGAGGAGATCCTAGACTGCGCCGTATGCGAGGCAGTGGTGATGGCTGTTCACAAAGTACTGAGCAACGACAAGGTGGACAGGAACATCGTGCATATCATTGAGAAGTCCTGCGCGCTCTTGCCTGCCAAGTACAATGATAGAGTGAGTAGTAAACAAACTACGTTTTAGAGCCTATGCACACCACGTTTTTTAAACGGCACGTTTTCATCAGAGCAGTTGTCAAATGTTCTAGTCTGCGTCTGACTTGCGTCTATATCGCGTCTACATCGCGTCAAACGCGCTGCACCGACGCGTTTAAAAAACGTGGTGTGGGATAGGCTCATAATCTAACCAAAGCAGTGGCTGATGAAATAAATTAAAAAAAACTGTTACGGGATTTAAAACCTACAACTTGTATTTCGATGTTAATATCGAAAAAGTATATTGTTACTAGGTTTTGTCCACGGGTTAACCTGTGTAGTAGTCGAAAATTGTCTCACGGGAACATTATATTTATGTATAGTTATAAAAGGTATCTTGTGTAAATCTAAGTTATAAAGTATTTCCGTGTCAAGTATCCAATTCTGTTCAGCTGTAGGGTTGTGACGGTGCATAAAAAGTTTTTTTTTTCATCTATCAACCAAGGGTGGGTTATAAAAGAAGCTGTGTGTCGCACAATTTACGTGCACTCTTCTAACGTCACGCTTGACCTAGATAAATATTAGATAACAGCCTAATGTATACATGTGTGACCTACATTGCTCCCCTTTTATTAAATCAATGAAAATTGCGTCCTCAATTGGTTTCCAATTATTACCTATAATGAAAGGGTAGATAACATTTAAATAAAAAAGAGAAATGTATCGTGCAGTTCTGAGTAATGTCAAAGGAGTAGACAATAAAAACAGGTTTAGTGAAAGTTGCCAAATAATACACCCAATGACATTAAAATATATACGACCAATAGACGGGACATCACGAAGAAAGTTTTGATCCAAAACTTTTTTCCACTAGGTAAAAAGTCGCTCAGTCTAGTAGTCGCGTTGCTATGCAACGCTAGATAGTGCTACTGACGCACAGCATCAACAATTTTGTATGACAATTTTCCCAATGCCCGCTCTATAGGTTCTTTTAAATCTCTTTGAATGCACCTCTTTTGGGGTTGGGAAACCATCAAATGTCAGACTCATACTGAACAAGCAACACCCGAAATTAATATTAAAGATCAATTCAAATCCTGTTCCTTTGTTTCTGACGGCTTCTTCTGAATAGACACTTTAAAGACCAAGGGCCGACGACTCATTATTTTGATCGCTTTCCAATCCAAAAATAATAATGCCTTCTCTCTCCTTCCCTACTTTGTGTACTCTGTTTTTTGTAATCCTTGCATGCCTACGGGTAAAATATGGCTGATGATGATATTTTTATAACACCTGTACTGTACCCATATTTTGAAATTTTTTTTTTTTTTTAATATTACACGACCATCACACAAAGCCATCTAGTCCCAAGCTAAGCAGAGCTTGTGTTATGGGTACTAGACAACTGATAAACATACTTAAATATTTCTAAATACATACATATTATAGATAAATTACACCCAGACACAGAACAAATTTAATGATCATGCTCATCACACAAACATTTGTCCTGGGTGGGAATCGAACCCACGACCTCCGGCATACCAGTCAGGGTCACTAACCACTAGACCAACAGGCCAGTCAGGCAGATCTTTTATCTCTTCTTTATATTTATTCTTCTTTAATAAAGAGGAATAAATTATGAGGATGATGGAATTTACGTTTTTGGTATTTTTTTTGTACAGTGCCACTCGATGATGGAGATCTACGGCGACAGCATCATCCACCTTATCGAAGAGATCGGTACTAAGGGTGTCTGCAAGAAGATAGGCATGTGCTCGCCGTCCGACGCCGCCTACGTACATATGTACCGGGAGAAGAGGAACTAACTATGTAAGCATACTTCTCGTTCTAACAAAAACAAGCTCAACTCGAGATATTCTTTGTAAAACTCCAACTCATACTTTTGAGCAACAACGCTCCAGATTGGCAAGTAAACAGGTGTAATAATGCCGATTCAGCACGGTGTTTGTACGTGTGATATGAGTTTCATCCAACACTTTAAATGTTTTAAAGGCACAAATAAAGCCAAACGTCGAGAAAACAT
This sequence comes from Agrotis segetum, assembly GCA_036375495.1. Taxonomy (NCBI): domain Eukaryota; kingdom Metazoa; phylum Arthropoda; class Insecta; order Lepidoptera; family Noctuidae; genus Agrotis; species Agrotis segetum. The sequence continues at coordinate 81,211 of JAQSVV010000367.1, forward strand.
TTAAAATTGACATTAAATGTATGCCCGATAAAGATTCAACTTCCATCAACTAACATTTCTTGATATTCACTGATACCAGTCACCCATTGCTTAAAATTCGACCATTTCTTATTTTAATTATCAGTTGTATGAAACTTTTTCTTTGCGAAAGATGATTAAGACTAATTTCAATTAGTCATCTTACGACTTAGCGCGCCATTATGTTATTTGCAATATTGCTTGAAGATTATAATGGGTTGTTATTGAAGGGATTGTTTTGATTTTATTATCCTTGTCTTTAATTATTAATTACATACATCATAAAATATTATTTAGCTTACATAACATGTTTGATAACAAAATAGCATTGTAGACGGATCGTGGCATGTTATAAGTTTTATAAATTAACAAAAATTAGTATTATTCTTATGTCTTGTGTATTTTTTTTTCAGATGCCGCATTCCGGTATCTAGAAGATATTCGTAATCTCCTATAATAATTATGAATTTTACTTAAGTCATATTTTTTTTCTACCAAATCTGTGTAGTGATAAGTTGGAACAAAAAATGATGTGACTATTTTTAAGGTTAGATAATTTTAGAAGTGTGAAAAGACTAAAAATATGTGAAATGTTAAGATATGAAGTTATTATTGGAAGAGTAGCAAATTATTTTTGTAAAGGGAAATTGACGCGGAGAAGTGTACTTATTTGCGAAATAAATAGTCACAATCATGTTTTGTGTCATTTAGTTGTTGCTTCATAATGTTGTTTAGATATTTGACGTAAAAAATATTTATTTATTGTGAACCACTTGCCAGAATACGTATTAGGTTGGATTCAGTACCAGACTGACGGTCAGCGCTTACGTCCGTCAATTGTACACACACGCGTACAGCTACGTACGTAAACACATTCCGTCAACGCGTACGTTACGTCAGTGGAGCACCAAAATCCAGCCTCAGTACATCATCAAGTGAGAATGATCTAAACGGCATTTCGAAGTGAACATGGTTTTAAGTGTATTTTGATTTTAGTTCGTTTTTTTAAGTTAATCGTAATTCTTGACAATTTGTAACCGTCATGAGTAACCAGTAAACATCGCTATAAACATCATTTATTTGCAACGTCATTGTAGTTACACGCCTGTGATAGCTCATTTGTAAACTGTTTCTATAAATAAAGTTGGGAAAAGAAAACGATGTGTTTTTTTATGAAGCGATCATTTCAATTACTGCTAAGCCTGTGCGTGTACGCCGAAAGATATTTCCCGAAAAAATGATTGCACGGATTTTAAATTACCACCGGAACGTAATAAGGGGATCAAAGGTAATTTATGTTTTATTTTAACCTATCTCTGTATTAATCTCTGTATAACTGTTCCGATTTTTGTATGAATGTGAAAGAGTAACAAACATTTATCCATCGACACAAACTTTTGCATTGCTGATAATAATATGTTTTAGGTACGAGTACTTTTTGTAACCGTCAGAGTAACCAGTAAAATCGCTATCAAATCATTTATTTGCAACGTCATTGTAGTTACAGGCCTGTGATAGCTCATTTGTCAGACTTCTATAACTAAAGTTGGGAAAAGTCCACGATGTGTCCTTCATGTAGGTACATTTCTGTTACTGCTAAGCCTGTGCGTGTCACGCCGTAAGGATATAATCCCAAAATGACTGCCCGGCATTTTTTACCACCGGAACGAGGGGATCCCCGTCATTATGCTGACGCTCTTTGAGGCACGCGTGGGACACAAAGCGCCGTCGACCCGGGCATGGTCCATGGTCGGGCAGCGAGTTGCCCTTTACTCGCTGCCCGAGATCGTCTGCTGACGTCCGACGCCGCGGGCGCCTACCACTACGGTTGGGGCGGAGGTACGAGTACTTAGATTAATTTAGATGAAGTGCGATTGCAGAAATTAAACATCAGTAACTTTCCAAATTATTTACTAAAATAAATCTATAACTAACAAAAAAAAAAAACAACGCATGAAACACAATAAAGTAGATTGTTTGGCACGTATAGGTCGGAGACTACAAGGACACGTATAGGATGGAGACTACAACCGAACTTCGGAAAGACAGTCCCCTTTTCACAGCTATCTCACTACTAACAGCAGTACGTAACAGAAACCTATAATTTTGACAGCAGTGTAGAAGGCAGCAGTGCCAACAAAATCAGACAAAAACAATCTAAAAGGACTTTAATGGTTTACGACCACGAGTGATCGTGGTCGTAAACCAGCTTCATTGTGAAATGAAGCTGTGTGACGGCGCCATATTTTGACGTCATGAACTTTTCTATTGCGCTCTCTTGAACAAACACTAGTTATATGAAATTAACTTGGGCATTAATTTGCACAGAGTAGTTTTTGCTAAACGTACTTTTAACGAATTTCTACTTGGCAAGCGATTCTACTGAGGGTTGTGGCGTATGACATCGTTTGTCCCGCTTCTCCTCCGGCGTCTGAGGCGCAAGTTCGGGTTCGTTCGGGTTATGCCTTCGGATATGGTCGGCCAGCCACAGGATGGGCTCTGCTGGCTTTTCGTGGGCCAACGCGGTCAATGCTGGCAGTAAGGTCGGCGTTATATGCTTTTGTATGTAATCGTTCACTTGCCAGTGACGGACTAGTGGCCCTACTATCACTGTGAAAATAAAAGAAACGTTTTAATCTATGGCACTATCGAGTAACGCGTGTAGTGTAGTCGTGCTCTGAAGTGAAGACACTAAATTTTCACAGAAATCATTTTTTAAATAGCAACTACAATTTGATCCAATCGTTCCAGGGTCACAATATTTTGTTAGACAGTTAAGCGACCCCTGCATGCGTTTGGGTCCCCTTTATATTGCTGACAGTTATTACAAATGCGCATGGAACACGACGCGTTGTCGACCCGGGCATGATCACTGACCGGAGGACAAGCTATATACCCAGCTATTCATTTCCTCGACATCCGTCCGTCGAAATGGCTGCGGTCAAAGACTGCTTTGAATGAACATCTTACTGGTAGGAAAGAAGAAATGAATCTCTCGAATTGCTTCAGCATGATTTTCACTGCCATGGAGACCGTTGAAATAGTCTCCATACTTAGTTCGACGACCGTAGCACGCTCGCAAGCTGTCTGGCCAGTAAGCTTGAGCTTCCAGTACCCTACAAACAGAAACATTAGAGAACCTTCAGAAGAAACAACACTGTTTTTAAACATGAGAATGTTTTTTCCTAGTCTGTGTGTGTATAATGACGGGGCCCCCCTCTCAGAGGGCCAAAGCCTGCCGGGGTCGCGGGATTATTTCCCTACCGTGACCCCGGAACAGAAAGGGCTATTGAAGGACACCGTGGATTTTAGTCAGTAGAAGTCTGACAGTCCCTCCCGCCCTGCCCGGGGTGGGAGGACTGATTTGATGATTTTACCACGATAAAAAAAAAGTCTGTGTGTGTGTATGTAATATTGATGATCCAAAAAAAGAGGTTCGTTATTGCGTAATTAACTCACTATTCCAGTATCTATTTATGGTTAAGTATTAATTACTCCCACCCGATCCACATGTTACTCGATAATAATAACAATAATTGTCCTCACATACTTTGTGTAGAAGTCGATAAGACGCGGTAAGATTGCATCGAGCTATTCATGGAGCAGAGAATATATTAATTAAAAAAAAAAACGAAATTCTTTCTTATACAGACATGGATATCCTGAACTTTGTAAGCCTATATCAGTCAACAGGTAACAATATAAGGTTCCTTTCTCTGGAGCTCTGACTGCCGGTAGCTTGGACCCTGTTCCCGATACCGATCAACAGGTAACAAAGATGATTATAAGAAAAAAATATATAAGTAACACCTACATAGCAGGTCCCATAAGAGTCCTCCATTTTGAGATACAGTTCCTTGTGGCCAGGACAAGTGCAATGATTGGTCCACTGGACATATGGGCCACAAGGTGGGGGAAGTGGTGCTTGCCGTAGTGGCCCTTATACAGCTCTGCTGCTTGCTCAGGAGTCAGGTGGACTTGACGCTTCTGAGGTAGAGATGGAAGAAGTTATTCATGAATAAGATTGTTTACGCAAGTTAAACAAGTCAAATGAAATTCAGGTTACTCCGATAAATTCTTTCATATGTGTTCTGAGTCGAGCTACACGATTACCGACAAATGCTTGCACTGACTGGACAGGTCCACTCAAATCTGTGTTGCTCTTTCCTCAAAAGACCATCTCAGACACCCGTATAATGTGAACAAAAAATGTCGTGGACTTTAAAAGAGACTGGACCTTGTTAGAATCTTTTTTTTCGGCTGTTTCTTCTCAGAGTAGTCAGGTACGAAACACCGGCCCCATCTAGCTTTAAAAATATTGATGACGTGTAAAAGTGTTTTTTATAACCAACGTGCAAAATAAATATCATTTAAATAATTTCCGTTAATTTTTTCATATATCGGCTAGTTTCGGCTTCGGTTGATTGCACTAATGAACTTCTCAAGAACGTAGCGCGTAGCAGCCTACGACGTAGCGGATAATTTTCTTTCAAATCGCTACACGGTTGCTACGCGAACGTAATCTTTAAGCTAGGGGTGCGTTACATATTGTTTGGGGGAGATTAATCAAATAAGACAGGACTTAAAAAATACACAGAACTACAAATGCAAGCAGTCTTTGGAATTGACCACATCATGTGAATTTTAATATTTAAATTAACGTAGGCTAATTTAAGAGGAGGAGAAAAAGGGCGATTTTTGTTATGAATCTTTAAAAAGTTTTAAAAAGAATGAATTAGAAAATAATCATACGACGTCAATGCTTTCTATTCAAATATTTGTCGATATCACTAACATAATGTATTAAAATTTGTATGTCCATTTGTTTGTGACACTCAGATTATTCAGGAATAAAGTAACGAAATTCTGTTTTAGACACGTCTGTTCCTGACGCGAAATAAATATCTCTCGGAAACAAAACCTTGCTTATGTAATACTGAGATTACTGAGAAAAAATATAAAGGAGCATATGCAAATAGCAATTATTATCATGTGCCATGATAAACAGTGTCCCCTTCAAACGTCAATGGGGAGTCGTAATTAGTTTTTTTCTATGGTTTCCATAGATAACAGCGGTGACCGGCATGAGAGCTGGGGCTCAAAGATCTGCTGCTGACGTAGAGTTAGGGTTGTCAAAATACTGTTACTATTTTTATTATTAATTTTTTCTTATAAAACGTTACACTACAGTAGGAATGTCACCTGTATCCTGGATGCATTTACAAACATTTCAACTCACACACACAAACAGTCAGATCCGGAACAACTACCTACTTGTGAACTAAAACATTTGTTCTGTGCGAAAAAGGACACGAGACCGAAACCTATCGATTTACCTTTCCCTGTTTGTCTTCATAGAGATTGGGTTTGATTCATATTGATCATTATAACTCAAAACGAGTTAAGATGCAACTTTAGGCAACAATATAACTAAAACATGGATGCCGACCTCAATTGAAATCAATAGTTTCCATGGAGTTTGAAGATTTCTACTATTTTCTCAACTAAAGAATAATTTCCGATGAATAATTATCGCAACAACTAAATGGTGTCATCCCTATTTCTAAAGAGGGTTGCATGTGACGCGGAATAATGAAGGCGCCCCTCTTCAACTCTGCTAATGTCGATATGAGTTTTGCATATCACGGACAAGTCGGACAACCCTTGCAATGCCGGCGGCACGCGGTCAACGCAATTCGGACATGAAGGGATAGCCGAACGACGAAAGAATGCGAAATGCGATGGAGAGTATTTGCGAAATGTTGGCAGATATGGAATGAATATTTTCTTGGAACCTGCACGAGTGTTCGACGTTATATATTGTGTCCTTATCTACCTAAAGTAACTAATAGAAACAATCGTCTAATCAGAGCAATAATAAAAGTTGTACTAGCGCATTACAAATAAGTATGTAATCATATTGCTCTTTCAAGTGGCGGCACAATTTTTGAGTTTTGCCTTAGTCACAGGATTGTAAGAAAGAATTTATGCGTAGGTATTATACATTATACGAAAGTTTTTTGAGCGTCTGTTTCTTGGCAGGTGGGTGCAAAAAGCGACTTGGAATTTTATTTACTAAGCACTACTGATTTCGATCAAGTGGCATTTGTGATATTGTAAAGCGATTACGACCTTTCATATACCGGCCTTATAGAAGGAACATCGACTTTTATTAAGAGATTAGTTACAGTTTTGTAGAGTTATCTCTGTCGTACTTCCAACCAATTAAAACGAACGGCGAACCAGAAGTAACGCATGACAGAGATAACGCTCTGATATGACTGATAAATTAGGTCTGTGATAGTACGAGTATACTAATAGAAGCAAAATAAAAGCTTTTCTAATAATAAAAAATGAAGTCCACTACACACTTGCTAAATGTCGAGTTTGCGTATCACGTTCACACAACCCTTCCGATGCCCGCGGCACGCGTCTAACTTAGTTTGGACGAGGGGATGGTCACTCTCCTTTTATTGTAATTGACGTGTTCTCGTGTTCTGCTTTTTACTTTGATCTCGTTCAAAAATATATGAGAGAGAAAATGTCTAACAATGAAAGAAACAAAAAAATTACATTTCCTTTCTTTTCGATTGGAAGGACATTATAATTAAAGCATTCATAATTGAAAAAAAAAATCTAACTGCTGCTACTACCAAAGGAGTCTTTTAAAAGGTTCAACATTTTGTTACCTACCTATTAGTAAATTCAATTAGTATATTGAATTTGGTAAATATTGAATGGCAGTATGGAACCATTCGTGATAACTATGTGTTTAGCTGTACGTAATTAAGTAAGTAAAATTAATTAGTTGTGTACTAGTAAATGGGGCAAAAATAAATCTTATAAAATATACTCGTATAAACAGTTAACTAAATACTTCGTAAACCGAGTTATGCGAATTCGTCACGAAACTATACCGCTTTAGGTGTAAGTTTTCAACATAAAATCTGTTCAAGAAATATTTAAGGTAAAAGTTACCTACTTAGGCGTCGAATAAAAATCTGCTGAAAATGAAAAAAGAGCACCGTAAATACGAACCCCCAACCACCGGCGGGTGTCGTTTGCAACGCGACTGAGGGGAATGGGCAGAAACCCTCCTGTCTATTATTAAATGTTACGGCGATCACCCATCCGTCTGCTTAGTGGCCTAGAAATGCCGATCTTCTATGGTGGCATGGCTTGTTGCTATGTCAGTTATTTAAAAAATAATAATTTATGGTTTTGAAGTACAATCTCTTTTCTTTTAGCGTGGTAAAGTCATCAAACGAGCTCTCTCCCCACCCAGGGCAGAGCAGGAGGGACTATCATACTTGTACTTACTGACTAAAATCCACGGTGTTCTTCAATAGCTCTGGGGTCAAGGTAGCTCGTAAGTCCCGTGACCAAAAGTACAACCTCTAAGAAAAAGTAAAGATTGGGCCTGTCTGTTTGATCGACGACTTTTCAAGGCCAAACTGAATTCATCAGGAAGTCCCCATTCCACTTGGGGTCGGCGCAACACGTTTTCTTCTTCGATTCTCCACTGTTTGACGTCAGGGTTTTATTTATCCTTTTTCTTTCATAATTACCATTACTTACACAATTCATCCTGGATCTTTTATTTGGTCTTGCTCTTCCTCTCCATCCATCCAAATTGAATTAACACGAAATTTTGAATGAGCTTCGATTGAATTTTCCTTTTTACCTACAAGCTTTATTTCTAAATGAGACACAGATTGTGTTAGACCGCTAATTTTCCCTACCTCTACTTACTAATGTGTAACTCCCCCGTTGATCTTGTGGTCTCAAATGCGACTGCTGAACGTGGGGTCCTGGGTTCATTACCCGGGTCGGACAATAGTACTATTGAGTTTTTCTACTACAATTTCACAGTAACACTCTGAAGTTTGGAAGCTGGCGGTATGGTATCCCCTCGCCTGTATATGCTTTGGAAATCTCTCGCCGTTCGTGTTGGATTGCTGTTTCATCGGACTATGAGAATACAGGAACAGAGAGAGCACCTGTAGGTACCTGTGCACACACTTGCGCACTATAATACTTAGGCCCTTCGTACATAAGGCGACTCAAGTTTCCGATACCTTGCGACTTCGGTATCCAAGCGGCTATCGCAATACAAACCCATAGAGGTTCGAACACAAGCACGCGTCAAGGGATACCAAAATCGTAAGGTATCGGAGACTTGCGTTGCACAGACAGGTATTTGGCTCTAAAAGTCGGACAAAAATATTTTTTGCGTTTTATAGTATTATTTTAGTATTTCGTTCTATTTAGAGGTATAATAGAATAAAAAAAAAGACATACACTATTTTTAACAAATTTTATTTCTAATTTTAAATAAATAATATTGCAAATATCATTTTCCTCCAAAAGATTCATGATATCCGCTGAAAGAGGGCTCTTTCTTTTATGTTTAACGTTCCTCATTCCCGTCAGCAAGGGGTCTGATGTCAAGAGCAACCTATTTAAAACGTCAGTGTTGCAGGCTACTCTTGAAAATTTTCGGGCGTAGTTTAGCCGAAAAGCTCGGATGTGCTTATTGCGAGCTTCTGCAGCTTCTTCAGACAGTTGCCCGATTGGCAGAATCGCCTTCTTTATCACGGCTGCCCCATGACTCAACACTTTATGTAATGTCGGCGACATAGGGTGAAACTTGTACAAAGAAACGTACAATTCAGCAGTTTCTTAGCAGTAAATTTCAAATTTTTGGATGTTAATTTTTATCCCGCCGCACATGGTGTCTAGGATGACTTTTAATCGGTAGATTAAATTCTGGTCAATCCCAGTTATTTCTGCAGATTTCTCGTATTCATCGAAAAATCGCCTGCTGGTATTCCCATCATTCGTGTTTCCAAAATTAGCCTTTGGAATATCTACTAATAATCCTAGTTGTTCACGAAACTTGGTTTGGATTGCTTTTTTTCGGGTCTCCACTAGTTTCTTCTCTTCGGTAGTCAGGCGAGCTCTCCACTTCATGACTGGCAATTTATAAGTTACATGCAATATGCTCTCGAAAAATCTTATTCGAGCGTGCAGCAAAGATAGACCAAATCGCATGTTTTCTGTATTGCAGGGCCTTTCTTTTGTAAGGTCGTTGAAATCAGAGGATGTGGCGCCACATAGGTAACATCTCATGGTTGATTTGGTATGGGTTGCTGCGTTACATACTTTGCCATCCACCATGGTGAAAACTATTTTATGTTTGACGGATATATCATCAATCTTAGTCTTGCTTAGTTCTTTTATTTGATTTTCTACGTAATCGATTTCCTCATTAGTCACGTCAGTATTTTCTTTCACAAATCGTATGCGTATTGGTCTGCAATATCGTGGTGATGACGGAGTTGGGTTTTGCCATATAATTTTTCTTTCCGTTCCATACACTAGTTGGAGTGGTACGACAGAACTTTGAAAAATGTTGGCGTCGGAATCAGTCTCATTTTCAAATTTCATTTTGTATTGAACCTGCTGAGATCCGTCACAGCCCAACTTGCTGATGAGCAGAAAGGACTGCTTTTTCAGATTCACTCAGGTGCTCCAAGACCTCCTCACCAAGATGCAATAATAATCGCTTGATGGTGTGATCCATTAAGCTTTGTACTCTTACTTCGGCACAGGTCTCAGTTACGCTGCGGATTTCGGGGTAACATTCTTTCTTCAACTTCTTTAAAATCGAATAGCATGGGTAAAAGCCTGGATTTGTGTCTCGGACCACTTCGTACTGGGCCTGGGTAAGCCCAGCTTCAACAAACATAAACAAGGAACGAAGATGTGCCAATTTCGTCGAGTATTAACGGAGAAGTTCCAACTCCATAAATTCCAACTTATCATTGAAAGTGGAAGCATTAGAGCGTTCCATGATAGTTAGTAAATCGTTTCTAGTTAACACCCTCATCCCAGAAGAGCCTGGAAATAAAACAAAACAAATTTTCATAAAAATAACAACAAGTAGTTATTTGAGTCCATGCAAAAAAAAAATTGCCAAAAATAGAGGGGTGCGTTGGGGTGACTGTTTTACGTGTTTTAGAATACTATAAAGTCTATTCTAAAACAATCCATATAAATTTTTACTTAGAAATGCTCAGAAATACTTTAAAACGACTAAAGATTTTTTTAAATGCGTATTTTATAGGACTTTTTAAGAATTATTTACTAATGGAGCTAAAGATACAAAAACTCCCTCGTTCCATAACAAAACTAAATAAAATAATAAGAACATACCTGGTTGTGTAAGATCCATAGTAGAAATTCACAAGAAGTTTTCTTTTTCACCATAAATTTAATATTTGAAAACAATGAAATATCAGCGTATCGAATAATTCCACGACCACGTAAAGCGAACGGTAATTTCCGACTGAGCTCATGGAGCGGGGGAAAGGCCCTAGCGCGTGGGGTTCACGCTTTTGGTAGGAGGGGATACCACTGTATGTCGAGGAATAATAAAATACGGCGTCTAAATAAAACAAAAAAAATGGATTTTGCCCGACTTTTAGGGTCAAATACCTGTCTGTGCGTTGCCTAGTGTACGAAGGGGCTTACGTCTCTCGCAGATGGCTAATCTGCGCTGAAGTTGACCACCGTGGCCAAAATCGGCCTCACAGGAGGTCTATTATTATAAATGTGTACCTACACATTAGAGAGCAACATAGGAGCACTTTCTTTAAGATAGGTTTATGCTTTAGTGCCGAGTTTAATACAAATAATTGTGCCTAACATAAACTTAATGCATCGTTAATAAAGCACTATAGCAGTAGCGTGTGAAGCGACATTTGTGCTTAATAGTTCAGTAATAATGGAGCGACGAGATTAATGTCGAGATAGAACTTCCAAAGTAAATATGTCTATGTCGTATTAGATTGTTTGGAAACTATCGATTGTATTGGTTTCAATCTATTTTTAGACGCCTTATGGTCTAGTTAGTGAACAGTAAAAGCCGAGAATAGACAGATCGAAGGATTAATTTTAAGTTAATGAAGTAATGAGGCTTGTCTTTATCGTGGTACAATCATCAGATAAGTCCTCCCCCCCAGGGCAGGGCGGGAGGGACTGTCAGACTTGTATTAATCCACGGTGTCCTTCAGCAGCCCTTTATGTACCGTAGTCGCGGTATACGTGTGTCCCGCGACCTCGGCAGGCATAGGCCCTCTAAAGGGGGGGCGAGCGTGGAACACAACGCGCCGTCGACCCAGGCATGGTCCATGGTCGGAGAGCGAGTCGCCCATTAATCGCCGCCTGCATTCCCGCGCCTACGGTGGCCGAAGATAGTCTGCCGAAGTAATGAGGGTAAGTTATTTTACGTAGCGATGAGGTCCGTCAAACAAGCGTCCACGCAGTTATACATACATATATCTAGTTATATTCCCAGTTTCTTCTCCAGCCTTATATGCTAAAGACGTCGTTGCATCTATCTGAGTGACATCTCACGTTAAGCTTGCTGATACACGGTATCAATCCATTTCAGGACTTTTAAGTAACGTAAGTAGTGTAACTTAGTAACGGGAAATAATAAACCGAGCCACAAAATTACTAACTCAGTCACGAATGTTACAAATAGGCAACAATTTCAGTTTTGGGGGCACCACGAGGATCAGTTTAGTTTTAGGTTCCTTTTAAAACCCTGCAGACGGAGCCCTTCGCAACGGGGCTCCATCGACTACGCCTTTTTTTGTGCATTTTATGATCAATAAGTTTATTTGATAAGTGCCTGACTAAGTAATTTTAGTGTTTAGTGGACAAATATGCAATTAAAAAGAAGCCGCTTCATAGCACCCGTTAGTTACAAGTGGCAATACACAATACAAGCCATAGTAAATACATTGAACCGTAACGAAAGTTCTACGACCTCATCTAAGCTGCGTAGGCGAAATGAACTGCTACGCTATTCTCGTAGCATGATCGTAGACGTCTACGAGAGACATCTATTTATATCTTAACTAAGAACAGCCACTATGCGAAAGGTAACGAAATCTAATGAAAAGTGTATTGGTATTTGTATTTAAAGATGTAATATCTGATTTTGAAAAAGAATTCTGAAAGTTAAAATTGCCCACAAGCTAGTGTCAAAGATAAATTATTTACTTGCTTACTGTATTGTACTGTATTGACTGTCCCAATTCTTAACATGCTTACATGCCATACTTGCCGACTCCCATAGTTGTATTTTTGCCCTAACAACGTAAAAAACCTAAATATACCTACCTGCCACGCTTACCTGTACCTGTCTATTTAACGACGTTTCCATAGTTTATTTCTACTCATAAGAGGGAAAGAACATGAGCACAAATCCATGATCTATCTAGATCTATGATAAAGATCAATCTAAGCAAGTACAACTTACATCCGTAATTAATATTGTATCTCAATCCAAAACCCGATCCGCGTTCTTTGAAGGCTATTAAAATGACTGTATGATGGTCACAAGTACTAACCCAATACCAAAGACATTAAACTATATGGGACATCACGAAGAAATTTGTGATCCAAAATTTTTTACCAATAGGTAAAAAATCCTTCAGTCTAATAGTCGCGTTGCTATGCAACGCTTAGATAGTGCTACTGACGCACGGCATCAATAATTTTGTATGACAATTTTCCCAATGCCCACTCTATAGTTTCTTTTAAATCTCCATTGGGAAAATTGTCATACAAAATTATTGATGCCGTGCGTCAGTAGCACTATCTAAGCGTTGCATAGCAACGCGACTATTAGACTGAAGGATTTTTTACCTATTGGTAAAAAATTTTGGATCACAAATTTCTTCGTGATGTCCCGTCTACTGCTCGTATATAGTTTAATGTCTTTGCCCAATACTAACCGCAAGTATATTAAATCCATGGTCTATAATGGTGTTCTCAATTGCCTCCGCATCCTCATAGGCCTCCGGCTTGATGATGGCCAGGGTTCGCTCCGATAACGCACAGTATTCTACACTAGTATTAGACGAAGCATTAGACATTGTTAAAATATTATTTCAGTGTTTTCCTAGAAAACTGTAAATGAATAATGACAGAACACTTGACGTTTGTAGGTCGTGAAAAGAGGTCGGATGTCCAAACTGTCCATTAACTCTAGACACTTGAGAATAGCGCTGCTTGTCAAGAAAAATGACAAATGTATGTCGAATTTAGTACGTAAATGTAGTTTGGTATGTAGCCGCGTACCAAGTTATAGTGGTTATGTAGGCCTTAATTTATTGTTAATGGATCGTGAATATGATAATAAGGTCGTGTACAGGCTTTTGTTGTTTGTTTGCTGAAAATGTGTTTTTTAGAAACTTGGAATATTAGAAGAGGAATTGAAATGTAAGAAATATGGAAATTTTGTGTCTGACCTACTGTGTTTATTATGTTTAACTTAAGCTGCTCTTTAGCTATGGAAAGCATAAAAAAACTTCAAGATAACTATGAAAAAAGTAGCAAAAATATTTGAAAATAATTCAAGTGACTGCAAGCGGTTGATGTGTGTGAATAAACTCTTACTGAACGCTATATATGTGAACTAGATAATACATTCGCTATATTCCTAAACCTTATTCTCATTTCCATAGCCATCTAAAACCCAACTTAGACTACAAAGACAGACAATTCCTACGCAAACGAACAATAAAATCAATTGCATATCGATAAACAGACATTCTGAGACACTAAATGGGAAAACTGGCGTTTTCCGCGGACGCCACCCCTCGTAGCTCGGGGGCGCGGGGGCGCAGCGGGGCTGCGTGCGGCGCGGGGGCGCGAGGGGGCGAGGGCCCGGGGGCGTAGGGGCCGCGCTCGGGCCCCAGTGCCCCCCGGACGCAGCGGCGGAGCGACGCCTCCCCGTGCCTGCACCCGCGACATGCGACGTTGACCCTGTCTCCCGCCACCCGAGAACCACCGCCGTATACATGGACAACTCCTGCCTCCTTGACCTCCTCATCAGGTGCTTCGCGATGACCGAGCCCGAGGACCTCAACTTCACGGCGTTCACCGACCTGTGTCGGCTGTGCTCCCTGAAGAGCGGTCCCAGGCTCCACATCTTCGATAAGGAGTCGGAGCAGCGCCAGATCTTGTTTAAACTCAGGACCTGCCTGCCGACTATGGTGAGTAAGCCCTTTGTACTGCCGCGACTACTTTTGTCCTTGACTTTACAGTGACTTTGCAATATCTTAGGAAAAGTGTCAAATAGCTACTTCAATAAGTAATAATAAATTAAATTCAGTTAATTTGATGACGTAACAAATGGTTTTGTGGTGAAGTGTAACATAAACAGTGGCTTTGTGGTTTGGAGAAGTGCAATAATGGTGCTACGTAGCGGCCGGACGTAGCTCCGTAGGCGCCTGCGCGCTACGGACCGCTACGAACCATCTACGAGCTGAGCACAACAAGGAATTACCAAGTCTCACAATACCTGTTGAGTTTTTTTTTACTCAAATTATCTTTTTGAAAGATAATTTGACATAATATTATTATAATCAATGATTATTTATGATTAATAATTGTATGATTAGTAGTCCATTACCAGGATAATGTCTGGTATTTAATTTAAAAGACCAGACATTATCCTGGCTTAAAGCAAATGGAATTCATCGGTGAATAAATACAGTGATGAACTATTACTGTACTACACCATCATCATCTACAGCACTGCCACTGACACTAAGTTTTTGCAAGCTCTCCGATATTGTGCCAGGGAAGATTTAATAATTAAATTACAATAAACATTATGTTCTCATATTTCATTTTGAGATATAAAATATTATTGCAGGTAGCACATATTTGGTTTGTTTAAAGACGTGTCTATTTATATCATAGAAATACATTCAATATGTAAGCTGTAAAAATACAAACGAAAATTAATAAATAAAACAAAATTTAATATAATACCAAGCAAGAGCCATAATAACTCACGAACTTGGCAAGTCGCTTTTTATTTAAAGAAGCTATCGATTCTTACTTTAATAATGCATTCGTAAGGCCGAGCTCAGATCAATGACCTCGGAAAGTCGCAGCTCACCGGCGATTGTACCTAACGGCTGAAGTAGGTCAGAACACCGGCTTACTGCGAATATTTTAGGGCCTAGGCAGACCTACTCGTGTTAGCACACCAAGGGGTACAATATTACCCAGTATTTTACTGACATGTAGAGATCAGATAGGCAGTCGCTTCATATGAATCATCGGGACAATCAATTAAAGATTTTTCCTGTCGATATTCATAAACGTTTTTAATTCCTTTCTTTCTTTTATAACCGTCATGTGCTTTAGCCTTTTTCCAAGTATGTTGGGGTCGGCTTCCGGTCTAACTGAATGCGCGACTGTCTATCTCTATCTGACCTCCACCACTCAGTTCGTATTAGATAATACGGGAGCCCTTAGTAGACTTGTTGGCAGATTCTCAAATCTTGTTCATCCCTTTTTCTAAATGTGTGACTTTTATTGTATAAGTCTTAAAGGTTAATGTTGAATGAACGGTTCATGATAAACAGTGGTCGTTGATCGCAGATTATTGAGTGAACGATTTTGTTTGGTTGATATAGTGGGGTAATTAATGAGATTTCAATATTTATTTTGTCTGATAGTCAAATTTTATTTACAAGTTAAATTTAAACATTTTGATAAATAATGAAAAAGCGTGAGAACTTCTAGCGTGCATTTGAGAACCTTTACAAAATCAATAAACATTTCGAAAAGCCATACCAATACGCGCGCCAATAGTTTAAAATTGTATGTGAAAACTGCATTAGTAAAGCAGTACTTCCAAATCTGTGAAGTCGTCACTATGAGCTCCATCCACTATAATTACATTGGATGTCTGTCTAACAACTTCCCCCGTAAATCCAGCAGATATCGAAGGACGACTTCTTGCCGAAGAAGATCTGCGAGCGCTGCGTGACTCGGCTGGAGCAGCTGTACGAGTGGCGGCAGAGCTGCCTCAGCACCGACTCCGTGCTGAGGAACTACGCCGAGTCCATGAAGATCGTCACCTCCACTATCAACTTTCAGGTCAGTAGATTTGAAGGAAGGTGGAAATAGACCAACTCACCAGAAATTGATTAGCAGTTTAAGTAGTAGTAATGGGGAAGGCAAGTAAAAGCTAATTGTAGATGGCGCCACCATAGAATAAGTCATAATCCGACCAATGACTTAGTTCCATTTTGAAGTACCTTTAAGGTTTAAACTGATTTGAACCAATGACGATTCTTGGAACAAGCTATACTAGGGCCATTAGTTCCCCAGTTGCCATCCCTATTAGCAGTTAAGTTAAATCTAATTAGTCCCTTATTTATAATCGAAAATGTTGACTCGTATATATTTATTTTGATGAATGAAATCAACATTACTATTGCCTGAAAAAAACCAGGTTCATTATTGTTCAATACAGTAACTTGCGGACTAAATAGATTTTCAACTTTCATATTGTCGACATGACATGACAGAGATACTCGCCGTCTTCAAAAAAATACAAAAAAGTACCGACTTCAAAAACAAATACATAAAAGTTTAAAATAACCTTTCTTTCGGAACTATAATTGGCGATATAAAGCTGTACAAGTGTACATTCTCTCAGTACACGTCTGCCTAACCCTTCAGAGATTAGAAGGGAGTTATGCATGTACAATAAAAAATCCGATGTCCAACATTTTAATGGTAAAATGTACTTAATTGTATAATAGGTTTGAGTTCAGCAGTCGACTTTTCTTTTATTTATTAGGGTCAATATCCTAAAACCGAAAGTGTTATGTTTTGTTACGCCACCACGGTAAAATTGGAGCCGCGGGTAAAAGTTAGTCCTACTATAAATAGAACTTTCACAGCTGCCAGCCTAGATGAAGATCTAAGGTAACCTCCCACGAATTTGCTAGGCCGTGTTATTTTTAAAACGCGTCTATAAATAGATGGTAGAATAGGAGGTAGGCATTTTCCGCTTGAAGCAGGGCTTTTTTCAAGTTTTCGCCTCGATGCATTCGACTCGACAAGGGAACTAAAGACGTTGGTGGATTTATCAACGTCCCCAAATTTTATATTTATTTTATATTTTATCATTGGCGGCGAGACAACCTGATGAAGGCCGTGGGGAGCGCTGGATGCAGCGCCCTTGAACCCACATCATAACATAGAACCTCTACCTCTTTCCATAGGAAATTCTGTGGGGGAAAGTACCTAGGTATATCTACTTATGTTGCGGACGCGTTTGGGGCAATTTGGGAATTATATTAAAATCACATTTCAACGTAGAGGGTGGAGCGTATCCCGTACAGTGAGTGTCGTCTCTGTTATAAAAAAAAATATTAACCGACTAAAAAAAAGGAGGAGGTTCTCAATTCGTCATATTTATTTTTTCATATCATTTTTTTTTCTTCATAAGTATTTGGTGAACTAATACCAAAACATCGATCACTTGTTGGTTCTCTTGACATAGACATAGATTAATACTGTAATTTTGTCAAGGTTTCAATAATGCACAGTTTATTGATTTAAACATATCAAATTAGTTGTTGCCAGCGGCGTTGTCCGTCCTTTACAACTCGAAAGATACCCCACAGGAAGATAAAATCGGGATAAAATCCTATGTTTTAATCCAGGTTATTAACTATCTGTGTAACAAATTTCATCCAACCAGTACCCTTAGCAATTTGATTTGATTTGATTTGAGTACCCTTAGCACGAATTTTCAGTATTTGAGACGTAAAGTAAACTGGAACTGTGAAAATTTCAAACTGACAATTTTTAAGGAAAAACTTAGTTCCTGGTTCGCACACCAGAGGCGCTCTTCCATTTTTCCATACAAGAAACGTTGTAAATACTGTAAAGTAAAAGAGTGAAAATTCGTGCTAAGGGTACTGTTCTTCAGTAGTTTTTGCGGGTAAGAGTAACAAACATCTATCCATCCAAACCAACTTTCACGTTTATAATATTATAAATAAGGTAACTTGTATGAAACACAAAACTATAAACTTGAAAAGAAAATGTAGTTAAATTTTTTAATAGCCATTTCATAAGTTAGAATGATTACACAACTGCAACCATTTTTGTAGAAAAAACAGGTGCCCTGGTAACATGACTATTTGGAAACCAGCCAGACCACTCCCAACTTTAATCGTCACCTTTTGTGCATTTAAATAAGCTCAGCTTTCATAATATATTGTTTGAACGAAGCTTTCTTTTTTTTTACCTTCACAGAGCCAAATTATAGTCACCCCCTGTGTGTAACGTGTACTCGTAATTCTGTATTTCGTAAAATGTCGTTGACGTAAACGTAACTAATTGCATTTTTTTTTCAAACATTTTTATATGCTATAGTTATATCTTTTTATGTTGTTAGATATACTTATTTAAAAAATAAAATGTAGTAAATATAATGTATCAGAAAATTTTAATGGAATAATTATATTACCTAGGAGTCAGACAAGTTAATACTAACAAAAACGTCTAATAAAAAAGCAAACAATCTCTAATTAAACAGAACAAATGATCCAAAAACAGAAAGCCGATCCATTTAAATTAATCACGGTCACATTACCAATGTGGCTCATCACTCTCTCTCAAAATGGCGGCTGTATTAATAACTAACGAACAGTCTATATCAACATCCATCTCTATTTTGGCTCGTAAAGGTCAGGCTATATTGGGACTTCCAAGGGCGATTCAGCGAATGCCTGTCTAGTGAAATGTGAGAATTAATAATGCCGTCTTTTCACATATCTGTGGATAACTTTTATCTTATAGACCTGGATGGGATTACAATTATGTGATACAGGCACGTGGCTGAACGATTGACGGCTGAGCTGCTTGTCAAAGGTTCGATTCCCTTACGGAATAAATATTTGTATCATCCAAAAGTAGTTTTCCGTATCTGGGTGTTTGTTTGTAAACGCGCGATATTGGAGAAATACTACCTGGGCGCCGTAAAAAAAACTTTTTGTTTTACGGCGGCGGCGGCGCGGCGGTGGCGTCGTGTACATGAGCCCTAATAACCGATCTTAATTATGTCCGTAATTTCTCAAAGCTACGAGTTTCGTGCTTAGATAGTAGCCTTTAGGCCAGAGTCTATAATGTTGTGTTCCAACCACGTCAAAATACTGACGGGTCTATTGGATAATGCCAAATAACTGCCGGGCTCACGAGACTGTTTTAAATGGTTACCTCGGCCTTGGAATGTAAAAGGCAACTGGAGGACCAGGTTGGTTTTCAGTCAGTCAATTCTGACAGTCTCTTTCGGTTCATCAACTCATTTAATGATTAAGTCTAACTTGTATATCCAGTTGCAGACATTTTATTTTCAAAATACCAGTCTTGCATCAATAGCTGCGATATCAATGAAGCCTGCCGGGGTCGCGGGACTAACGAGTACCCGGAACATAAAGGGCTATTGAAGGACACCATGGATTTTAGTTGGTACAAGTCTGACAGTCCCTCTCGCCCCCTGGGTGGAAGGTCTCATTTAATGATTTTACCATGTAAAAGAAATCTGTACAAACCATATTTTAAAATGTCATACAAGTATGACAATGAAATGGCGGACATATAAACAGGCCGAAGTATACTTATCGTTGCGTTTTGTGCTCAAGTTGAATATCAACGAAACACATTGCACAATCTCTGAGGGGTCTTCGCGTAAGAGTCCCGTTCAGATTGAAGGGATTAATTAAACCAGATCAATGAGTTAAAGAAAAAAAAACAAAAAGCAGCAACTGCTGAGCGCGAGGTCGACTTAATTTGATTTTAACCCGTTACAGTATGTATGTATGCATGTAGGTACTAGGTACGTGAATGGCAGACTCGAATATTTTTACAAGCTTTCATCTAAAGAAGAATAAAATAGAGTTCGCATCTTGCCTTATAAGTTGATTTGGTAGATAGTATTGGTGATGGGTCGATGAAGCATTAGTGGCCCAGTGGTATCGGCCGCCGCCCGCGATTAACGTTATGAAAGCATTACTTTGTATAATTTATTTCATCACCACTGCTCTCAAAATGGTTAAGGAAAACATCGTGAGGAAACGGGCATGTCTTAGAACAAAACATTCGAAAACATGTGACATCTAGCAACCCGCATTGGTGGATTATATCCCTCTCCTTCCTATAGAAACAAGGGCAGTGTCCCAGCAATCGGAGCATTATAGGCTGATGATCGATGGTCGATGGCACAGGAATACCAAACAATTTATTTATGTAATGTAGATCAATAAACCTACATTTGCGAAACTGTGTTGTGTGTTTATAGATACTAAGACAACCTCCATAATTGGTTTAAAAAAAAACTGCATTCTACAAACTAGTGTGTGTGTGTAATTACAAAGAAGCAACAGAACTTATTGCTAGCAGAAACTCCAAGGCATTATCTAAAGAATCTAGAATTTCATTAAATGCTGTTAGGACATCGCCCGCGCCCGAGAGAAAACGGAAAACAACTCTGAAAAACAAATAATTAATAACAGTTCTGAGAAATAGAAGTTAATAATAAAATTTGTTCTTTGTCACATATTTGCGATGCCGAAGGTATGGCGAGTCTTTTTTTCTTCTTCTTCACCGAAAGGCGTTTAAGAATGGAAAGAGAGACCTACGACCTTACGATCTTAACCTTTCAATGACCTCTATCTGTCAACAGTCACTTAAAAATACGTTTACCAAAAAATCACGCAGCCGTCCAATGTTGTCATTTTCGTTGGGGTATGTCACGTTGAGTTCTTTCTTTTGGAACCCTTACAAGTGGTTTATCATTAATGATGAGCTGCAGCTATTTTATTATTTTCTTTCTTTCTTTCTAAACATACACCCATACATCTACTAAAAACAATGAATCCATCATGTCTATTCCTCCGAAAATAGGGGTACAGCCGTTAAATGTGTTTATTTTCCCACGCAGATTATAAGAGTCAGATGGGGGACATATAATTTTATTTGTTCTGTGGTTCTGGAATGGAAAGCAGGTAGATAATTTATCTACCTGCTTTCCATTCCGTAACAACATCATAAAATTGTCGTAACACAGATATTGCTAGCAATTATGGCACAAAGATGATATGATCTTTTATAGCATTTGGCTGTCATTCGTAGATCTTTGGGAGTCGTTACTCAGTCAAGTCAGAAGCTCGATAATCTGACAACCTATTTTACGAAGGGCTAGCGTATAACTCAGTTTTCGGTTGTGAAGGTCAGATTGGCAACCGATTTGATTGGAAGCCTCATGCCTTGCCTTTTCCGAACTATGTTAAGGAGATCTCAGATTTTCTAATGCAAAAGTCGCAGACAACAGACATGTCTTCATCATCCCGGAATTTCTGTAGTACCTAGTTTGTTTATTGAAGATTATTCGGCATTATATCAGTCAAGTCTTTCGGCTTTGCACCAGTTCAAGATAATAATTTATAATACGCTAATAGCATTTAAAAACGGAAATAAATAAAAAAAAGCTAATTTCGTATCTCTTGTGGATTCTTTTGACAAACTTAAAAGAATGTCTTTGCATACATGCAAAGAGAGTTATATTAGCCAATTGGCATTATCCTGGACATACAGACACAATGCAGACATGCCCAAACAAATGTCATTTCCAATTCTGCTTGACCCCATCCCTCAGGGAACACAACATGACGGTTGCATACATATTTTAACATCATCACATATTCAGCCAGCCGTAATTTATACATCGATATTGTAGTTATATCTATAAGTAGACACCTGCCGTTAGTCATCCAATTCATGCTGGATTAGATAAAGAAAAATCGATGCGCCCAACTAATATGATAAGTTTATACAAACATAACCCATTTTGCCATCGATCACTACTATAGCTTTAGACACCTGTTCACGAGGTTTCATTTTCAGAACATTGTTTCCTCAGAATCCCAAAATAACTAGAGATAATGCGGAATAGCTATTGTGCCAGTGTCCTTGATGCAGCGAGGAGATAGAGATAGATGAATGAATACGACCACATTCTAATGCTTCTTCCTGTCAGCCCGTCAGCTATGTTAGCTCAGATCTCACAAGATGTCCCCCATTATCTGTTGACAAAGTAAGGCACTTAGATATGAAATGTATTGTTGTCGTGAGTGTAGGCACGCGGCGGGCGATGCACGGTCCGTCGCCGGGTAGCGCCCCTCTCCACTATCGATCGGCGCACCCGACGCCCGGCTCGTATCGACCCACTGCCACCCACCACCCAAGCCGGCTTCTCACGCAAATCTCAACCGTATCCCCTCAAGATAACAGCAAAAATTCCGTCTCAGAATCCCCAAAAGGAAATTCCATACGTACCCCGAATTTGAACCTTAATAAAGACGTTCTGTGAACTATTACCGAATGCATATATTCCATTTCCTCGTAGCCAGTTAAGTTAATGAATTATCTGCTCTAAAGCGATAGTTATAAGGTTGTTCGCGTTGTTGGCTGCGCAATAGGACTGTTGGCAACGCGGGAATTGGCTACGCATGTCCATGGACGTTTTGTTTTTATGACGCTCCCCGTAATTTACTTACATGAAAGTCTGCTTGTGGCAGATTATAGATTGTACTCTTGCGATCGGAGCGCTTTTGAACATAATTTTAAAGTTACTATTCGTGGCCCGGCTGATATTAACGAATTATGGGAAGATAAAGTTCTTTATGAGTCAAAGTTATTGTTCTTGGTGACTTCGACAGCTCAATCATCTTTTACATAGATCAAGGTATCAGAGTTCAGACACATATTTGCTGTTCCTGTCGGCTGCGGTAAATACTATACCTATGTGAACAAAATGCATTACCGCACGCATCCCATCCAAGGTCGAAGGTGGCTCCGTCACCCGAGCTCGGGGGTACCGTTAACCCTGACCTAGCGCGGGAGGTGAAGGATATTCCTACTACGGCCTCCCTCCGCCCCGCGGGGGACCGCACGACCTACCCTGAACACCACTTGCACTGAAACGGTTGAAGCCTTCCCCTCGTCACATCACATGGCTTTCATACAACTGAAACAGATTATCTAAATACGCAACTTTATAATGAGAATTTTAAACTACTCGTAAGTAGTAGCAACGGAACCATAAACTTTCGAAGGCTGTCATAAATTGCTTCTTTGAAACGCACAGTCACAATCGCGACTTTCTTATCGCCCTTAAACGATCTAAGTCAAGGGAAACGTTTTAAAAGAGTGCTGTAAAAAGAGCATTAATTTATGAAGTTCAGTGGATAATGTTTCCTATTAATTTCCGGTTACATCTACATTACTTCCACACGCCATCTTTTCTGACGAACGGGATTTTTTTTTTTTACTTTTATAAAAGCAGTAACTGGAATCACGGCTATTTTTATCCTTAATACTAATAATCGTGATCTCACGTGATGTCTCACTCTCATCAGGTTATAACCGTGACCCTGGAACGTTAAGACCTATTGAAGAATCACTGTGGATTTTAGTCAGAACAAGTCACTCCCGTCCCGCCCTGGGTTCCCGAGGACTCATTTCATGTTTTTACTACGATAAAAAAAAGTAATTATATTCGTAGATCATTTTTGTTAGAGCCACAGTTTAGAAGTATCTGTGTATGGATGTGGCTTGTTCGGGAGATATTCGTTGTAGCTAACTGATAGTTAAAATTTCTCTTACAACACGATATATTATGAAAAGTTCAGCGTAGTGAAATGATTCTAAATTTAACATGTTTAGCTTAGGTACCTACACATTACCTAGGATAGTCGTGTGAAAGTATTAAAATTACTTCCTTCATTTTTTTGTTTTGACACATATTTAGTTCTGTAGTAGTAATAGTAGTAATTATTCTCTAACTAAGGCTTAGCTAAAGAATAATACTACGTAGGTGCACTCGTAACGTACTAGCGCGGTGTGTCCAAACTGTGATACGTCTATAACGGATTTTAAATTACATGCTCCTTTTTTGCTAACTGCGTCCAATTGAAACTCTTACTGTTTCATTATAACATCATTCATCAAAGAATATAATCCGGTTTTATTTATTTTTTAATTCTTGTTTAAAATTTAACGACGAAACAATGGCGATTCGAAGCTTAATTTCGTTCTATCTCCCATATTTTCATTGAGTCGAAGCATTAGTTACTCTCAAATCATTGAAGGGATATATTGTGCCCCTCACGGTGGTCTATAACCCGAAAGAGGAGTCCCGTGTCCCGCATCAATAGAAACTATAGGTTGAATAATTATACCCATGCTACGCCGTAGACCCTCCGGTGTAGGCTCTACGCGAATGCTGTCTACGGCGTAGACCTTATGGCCGGCCGCATACATGTCAGTTTTTTTTCGGAATTTGAAATCTTTATCTTTATCTTTACATATAATAAAATCGTAGAGCTGTCATTCCTGTACATTGAATATTTTTTTCTTTTTGTATTTTTTTCGAGATAAGGGATCGATTCTGATGCCAAATCAACTTTTTTTTTCTTTCGAAATTTTTTATGTTTTTTTGATTTGATCTATCTCTTAAACTACTGTAAAGTTGTCGATCAAATTTTCCTCAAATATTCCTAATAATATGCTTCTGTCGATAGGCTATGTATCATTACGCTATTTTTCCTGGGAGATAAGCAATTTTAAATTTTGTTGTTTTTATCTGTTTGTTTTTAGTTGGAAGCTAAACCACTGGATATTATTTAGTCAATTTTTCCCCAAATATTCCTTAAACTGCTCTTCTATTAATAGGATATGTATAATTACGCTATTCCCTTTGGGGGATTAGCAATTTTATAATATGTTGATTTTCAGTCATTGTTGACATTTGTATAAGAACCGCTATTTGAAAACACTGTCAGCGTACTAGCCAGTCTGGTTGGTATCCTGCTTGACTTTCGTGCAAGGGGTCTCTGGATCAAATCTCGCTGTTTCCTTTTTTCACTTTTTGAGTTTTCTTATATTTGTCCTGAGAGTTTCAAATACTTAAAAAAAATGTGTATACTTTTATTTCAATATTACTCGCGATTTTAAATTATTACTATTTTTTTTTTCAATAGTTTTCTAGGATATAAATCTACACTGATTTAACCTTCTGCGACTGAGGTGGTAGTCTATCGGACACCACCAATCACAAAAAACGTTGCCAGATCGTAACATGGTGTGATGTAGCTCTGTCTCGCTCAATACCTTCCTGTAACGGCTCGCGCTAACGGTCAGTGAGGCGGGGGCAGCGCAGCGGTGTGCACGTTTGGAGTTTTTGATTTCCGGTGTCCCACAGACGTAAGTACAGCAATAAACGTTGATTCTGATAGACGTCACCTCACCAATATCTTTTTAGGTTCATAGTGTCTGTGAGTCGTTTCATCAGTAACATATTAAAACTTAGTATAGTGTCTCTCAGACATAACCTCACTTTTAATTTGCCTACCTTATAATATTCATATTTTTTAAAAAACACAGATATTAGGCCACCAAAACGAGACAGCAGTGGAAGATATACAAATGATAATGAGCAGATTGAGGAATGACTTAATGAATTAGAAGAAGAACACTAGTTTAGCGATTTTGATGATTCGGTAGAAGATCCCAATTATGTGGAAGGAAATGTGCAGCAAGAGGTAAACGAAGACCTCGAGGAACAGAATGCCCAATCGAGTGAGAGCGATTTTAACTCTGAAGACGAGGAGCGCCTTAACTCTTTATTTTTAAGTCGATAAAAATTGCTCAATTTATTCAAGCAGTCGTAAAACACGCCCTGGCCCATGGCTATATTTTACAGAATTCTGGATTTATCTGGGAGTAATTAATTCGTCTTATACCAATCTTGTCCAGATGCCAAGCTGCGTAGAGGGGACTTCTTACTATCTTTGGCAAAAGAATTGGTTCTTTCTAGCTTAAAAGAACGCCTTTATAATGACAGACTGCCCAGAGAACTCCGTCTTACTATAACGCGAGTGATTTGCCTCCCCCTCCACTCGTAGCTCAGCTACCAGGTCCTGCTGGAAGGAAAATTTACAGAATATGCCCCAGCAGATTGAAGAGGCAAACAAGGTACCACTGTTGCGCATGCAAAAAGCCAATTTGGTTACAATGTTCTTCTCCACTTTGTCAAAACTGTAAACTTAAGCCTTAGATTTAGGGTTGACTTTGAGACTGATTTGTGCCTAATTGAACCGTGATATCTCGTTATTTTTTTTGTTTTAGAGCTACAAGATAATGCTTAAAAGATAAATGTTAACAGTTTTAAAGAAGTTCTATATTTTATTTATTTTTTAATAGTTTTGTAAGTTTATGTCTAAAAATAATGAAAATACCGATCTCAATAAATGATTCCATACTAAACTTGTTTTTTGTTTTGAGAAAGCTTATTCATTTTTATTTCATTATAGATAAACCCATTAATCATAAAATAAAACTAGAGCTTTAATATTTCGGAAAGTTACAAGTGAATCATGCAGTTTATAGTGACGCCTGACAGACTACACCTCAGTCGAATGTTGATAAGAAACTCACCTCAGTTGCAGAAGGTTAAATTGTAGGTAGTAAGTTGGATATTTTTTTAAATTGTAATTGTTTCGAGGTGTGGAATTTTAAAGATTAGAAAAAAATGTGTTTATTTATGTTTTGAATTGGTGTTCAAACCAGTGCATAGATTCTGTTTTAAACGACGACAAGTTGTACTCATCGAGTCAGATAATTAGTTATTTTTTAGGTATCACGCGGAATGCAAGGGAGAAGAGCAATGCTATCGTACGTTCTATTTGCAGCGAAACTGTAAATCAACCCAAAAATGATAGTCTAATGTTTAAAATAAACACGGTTCTTTGAAATTAATGTCGCTCAAATAAGGACGTTTCCTATGCAAACTATGTACCTAGATATAACATTATTGATCTAAACTAATAATAAAAATGCAAGTATGTTTGTTTTTTACCTTTTCACGCATTACTACCTACTGAATCGATCGTCCCAAAATTTAGCATATACGTTGTCAGGAGTATAGACACGGATATAAGGTATCTTACATCCCGAATAACAGAAGAGAGCTGTTGCCGAGAAAACAATTACGTTCATATTCCAGATGGCGCCACACGATCCGTATTGTTTCTCAAATTCTAAAATAACGCAAGCGAAGCCGCGGGCAAACACTAGTGATGAATAAAATTGAACAACACACACATTTGTATGAATTCACTGTGTTCAGATAGAAAACGGATCAGGATTCCTAATCTGGAAAACTGATGTGGCCGGCCTAAAACGGACCGGTTAAATGGCAGCGCTATCATTTCTCCTCTAACTTACTACAAAACACGCAATTTCGGTATGAAAACAACGATAAAACAGAAATTTCAGGTTTACAACGTAAAGTATTAAAAGTAACGACCCTGAAGTGAGCCATAAAGTCGGATAAGTTATTCAACACAATGAGTGTTTTGAATTAAACAAACATATTATTTCTCTGTTTTGTTTTTGTTTTACACAAAACGTATTCTCTGCTGTAAATAATAGAGATGTCATAAAGTTTTGTATTAGACTATTGTGTTTTTTAGTATTCTCTGTGTGTCTGGAATTTAAAGTAGACATGATTTACTTTTGATCATGGTTTTTCTTATGATGTTACCACAGTCACATCACAGACTGGCCTGTTGGTCTAGTGGTTAGTGACCCTGACTGCTATGCCGGAGGTTGTGGGTTCGATTCCCACCCAGGACAAATGTTTGTGTGATGAGCACGATCATTTGTTCTGTGTCTGGGTGTAATTTATCTATATGTATGTATTTAGAAATATATAAGTATGTTTATCAGTTGTCTAGTACCCAAGCTCTGCTTAGCTTGGGACTAGATGGCGTAGGGTGATAGTTGTGGAATATTATTATTATAAAGTCTATTGTCATTGATTTAAATCGGTGTCTGATAGTTTTTTGTGGATAAACCAAATCAAAAAAAAAACTTCTTTTTTGTTAACTTCGCCTTTCACTAGTAATTCCTCCTCGTCGTGAGTGCATTTACAAACACAGAAACTCACATACAAACACCCAGACCTGGATCAACTACTTGTAGGTCATACAAATATTTGTTCGGTGCGGGGATTGATCCCGTGACTCACTGCGCAGCAGCACAATCACTTAGCCACTGCGATAACCGTGCCGTCGACAGTTGAGACTATTTTGGTCCATTAATTGAGGCAAAGGCTCAGTTAGCTGCTAAAAAGTATATAGGGATCCTCTCCAAAATTAGACGGTCGCCTGAACAGCTGCTTGACTAGTATAAAGCGCAATTTCGGTCATGCATATGGAGTACTGCTTTGTACCTCTGACTTGGGTCTGCCAAATACCAACTCGATATGCATTTATTTGAGTCGATTGACAAACAGGCCAAGAGGTTTAACGGTAACAATGCTTTGGTCGATTCAAAGCTATAGAGCCTTGAACATCGACGCCGAGTTGGCAGAGGTTTTTATCGGTTATATTTCGGTAAGTGTGCGATGGAACTGTACAACTTGATTCCGTCTAGTACTTTCCATCATCGGACTAAAAAACGGACGGGAATACGCCATCGATGCATGCTGGAAAGCTCTCCGGTATTAACAAAGCGTTTTGTCAATACTTTAATTGTACGCACTGCTAAGGAAGGAGTGAAGTTCCCTGCCATAGTCTGTATTTTATAACAGCTGTATAGTAATAGTCAATACATAATAGTAGGTATTCTAGTCAAGAGGTTACTTCTAAACAAGCGCGTGCGTCACCGTCGACCACATCTTCGCTTATCATCAGACGAGATACCTGGTCTTTATAGTTCAGTTACATATTTTCTTTTTTGATTCTGCCCTGGTAAGCAAGCTCAAGAAAAAACCAATTAAGTGAAATTGATTGTTTTTGTTACCTATT
>JAQSVV010000367.1:115000-117075 GCA_036375495.1 Agrotis segetum
TTGCCGTTTCTTTTTCTGCATTTTCTTATTCTTCATCTGGGTATGTAGCGTTTTAATTTTTTAGTTCTTCGTGGACAATTTTAGTATCAACTTTTAGATTTTAGTGATAAATTAATTTGGATAATTGAGTAAACAGTTACAATTACAATACTTGGTAGTCTATGTTAATAGATTTAGAATAGCTTCAATCAAACGTTTAAAAAAAATGAAATCAACGATAGCACAGCACTCAAGGCTTTAATATGTCTTAGTTAAAACCATGTGATTGTTATATTCTAGTTTTTCAACTCCTAGAGACAGGAACTAAAATGGTTCAAATATCAATTTATCTGTGGTATTACAGAACACAAACCTGGTGCATACAAGTGCAACGAGTGCCGCAGTGGCAGCAGCGACTGCAGGCATGGTGGTATCCTGGTCCTGTGAACTTTGTGGCAGGCTGTTCGCGACCAGAGACGAATGGAGTGCCCATGCCAAGTCACATCTACCAGATACTAAGCTGCTACAAGACAAGATGCAGCAGGCAACTCAACATCAGGTAACATAATATAATCCTCATCGAACTAGAAATAAAATTCGGTATGCGGATCGAAGGACCAATTTTGACACGTCTTTCGCATTTTTTCCAGCAACAAGAAAAAGTGCACTTATCAAATCAAGAGAAACTACAACTGCTTCACCACCACAATCAGAATCAGCAGATTCTCAACGGGCACGGGATCGCAACGGCATCAGTGTCAACAGCTACAGTTGTCAACGAGGGAGGAGGTGGGGGTGGTGGAGGAGCTTACTTCACTCATGGTCACACACACTACGCCCCAGAGAGACAACACACACATGCACACCACTTGTGCCTTATGTGCAGACAGGAATTCGCGGGAAAAGCGGAGTTTATGTTCCATGTAAGAGGCCATTTTGAAGGCAAAGTGAGCGATATTGCGGCGGCTGATGTGTTAGCTCGTTCTCTAGTAGACAATTCTGGGCTGTGTACCTGAGCCCCGCCAACACCCCTCAGCGCCTTTCACTCGGACGCATGTAATAAGGGCGTCTTCCAAGACGACACCATCATGTTGAAGTTTTAAGTCGCTAGTTGCGAGACATTGGTTTCCAAGTGGGGTTAAGACAATTAAGGTCAGTATTAATAAGGTTCGTAAAAAAAGTGGATTTATCGTTATATTTTATTCGGCAGCAGTTTAACAAGGTTGATTTTGAAACTATACAAAATATTGTCTAAGTTCTAAAATAAGACTTTTGTTTTTTAAATTATTTATGGAAAAAAAATCTTAACAGTCGTCGTGAAGCTTCCTAAATCTTCAATTAGCTAAGCCTCAATAATTTTATGGAAAGCAATGCAATACCTAATAATTATTTAAAAAAAAAACAATTCTACATTTTATATTAATTAAACAACGAATACAATTACGTAAACTTTTAGTTTGAAAATCAGTAATTAATTATTGTCAAAAACCCGTTATATCATGGATACAGTGAAAGCGGGTAATTGTTCTTACCAAACATTCCTATTTCCTATGCTCTATCAAACTTTGAATTCCGTTTACAATGAATTCGTTACAGTTTCGTGCGTGATAATATAAATTATTTAGCTTTATATAAACTTATTTATTTAGTTCTGCTAGATGTTAATATATTTATGGGAAATTGTGTAAATACGAGAAATTTAATTTAAGAAAATAATGTTAAATAGAATCCGTTAACGTCGCTTTATTTATTTTTAATTTAGAATTAAAGTATTATCGGGGGATGAGTGATTCTAGTCATTTGAATCTAGTCTATGGAATCTTCTAGTCTGTGGATCCTAGTCATAGATGTAAGTTTGTGTATAAAATTATTTTTGTATCGATCAGTTGTGATCATTTAATATATCGTACTGACTCTAGTACCCTAGCACGGAGTGTGTACCTAACTAGAATTGTAGAAACTTATATCTGCCAATGTATAAGTTCGTATAAAAATATCTAAAAGTGGAAAATTAGGAACATAATTCTATGAATAGGTCAATTTCAGCGGAATGTTACTATAATACCACATTTTTCTCTCACGTCTTTCGTAAACTT
>JAQSVV010000368.1:0-2500 GCA_036375495.1 Agrotis segetum
GATTTTATAACATTTAGGGCCTCTGTCAGTTATTGTGCTATGTGACTATTCTTAAATCAAAAAAGTACATTCAAACTGACTTACTTGCCAGGTAAATAAATGCAAACGTAAAATTTTGAAACACGAAGCAATTCCTCAGTTCGAATCTTTTCATTACACTTAATGTTCCAGACAGTATCCTTGTTCCTTACCCAGGTGCGTCGCAAAAGAAAGTGTTCACGATCGATGAGACTTGCAGGCTCGCCAGCGGTTAACTTGCACTTAGTGCATAGTGACGGCGGAGGGCACCCGTCTCGAGACCGCCCTACCGCGCTCCGTCGCCCTTGGGTTTTCACGACCTCTTCTTAAAGTATGCGCGCCTAGTACCTACTTTCGTTTCGAACGCGCCATGTTTTTCGGTTTTCGATGGAAATTTTTGAAATTTTGGTGACATTTGACTGTTTATTGGTGGTGTAGAATGCGTTTGAGTTCTTACTACAATCAACTATGGGATCTGGGTGTAAGATTTTTTTTTAAATTTCCTTTCTTACATTTTCTGTATGCTTTACCTGT
The DNA here is from genome assembly GCA_036375495.1 of Agrotis segetum. Taxonomy (NCBI): domain Eukaryota; kingdom Metazoa; phylum Arthropoda; class Insecta; order Lepidoptera; family Noctuidae; genus Agrotis; species Agrotis segetum. The sequence continues at coordinate 553 of JAQSVV010000368.1, forward strand.
GAGTTTTAGTCATAAAGCTATATTTTTATTAAATTAGGAGGTAACCACGTTTTTCATTTGTTGAGAATCGAACGCGGACACAAAACGCGGCCGCCATTTCTACCACTCGCTACTGTGACTTGACATTGTGTACAAATGTACCTCTTGGCTTTGATGTCCAACGATTTTTGAATTTATTTTTGATTAAAAATTTATAAACATTAATTTATTATCATGTTACCATATGATTTTATTAACATAATAAATATCTGTAAATGAGAGCAATCTATTCGGTATCTTTTACACAAACATTTTATGACACTCATTGTCGAAACAATGTATTTTAAAATATCGTGTCGTTGCAGTAACTTTATCCAACTTTGTATAAAAGGATTTCTCAACATATCGTCAGTCCATATCAGTTCTCTTCGAACATTTTTCACCCTATCTCAGTACCCCATATGCAAACCCTCCGTTTAGGTAAGTTTGTTTTTAATCAGTGCATGAGTGATAAGGCCCCCCGAGGCTTCATCCCCTATCGCACTTTCCTCCCTTACCTTAGGGGATGACATACCATGAACGTTCAAACAAAAGCAAATGTTGAATAGCTATGCATTTTATAGAAAAGAGGAAATCTTAAATAAATAAATATGTGTATTGTCATCTCTTTTGAACAAAAAATGAGACAAATCAATGGTGATTCAGCTTTTTGTTAAGCTGGATACAGAATAAACAACATTTTTTTAAACTTCCTCTACCACAGTTTAAGATATCTTGTTATCTTGGTCTGTCTTAGGTCGGTTTTTTAACTCGTTTCAAGCTCTCCTTCTTCCAAACTCCTCCGATGCATACGTACAACGTACAGTCAGCCTGAAAAATAAATGAGACGTTCACATTGTTCACAATGAAGAGAACAATTTTATCTACCATAATCTTGACGTGGGAAGAGTAGGCTAAACTCTCTGAAGAGTAATCTTTCCAATAATTAAAATAATATGTAATGTGATCACTTATAATTTTGTTTTTTTTTTGTGCTATAATAATTATGATTCCGTTTCTAATCATGTACATTATAGAATGAACAGTGGTTTAATAAATAAGCTATGCATTCGCAAAAAAACAAAGCACCAATTAAAATATCGTATTTTGTTTTTTTCATAGTAACTGCTAGATGACTTATATTTTACCTCGTAGATTGTTTTCTCCATTCAATCTCATTTATGGCAGCGTAACGGGCTTCTTAATATAAGCTCGCGATTCAGCCCCGACATCGCACACAATTTTTTAGTCCAATAAAATTCATGAATGCTATCAAAAGTTTCTTGAACCCTGCATATCTGATACGTCACAGGTCCGTTTCCCCATCTTGATCACATCCGAGGTCGTTGAACTGCACGCACACCGAATTTGGGCAATAAAGCATAGGGTGTTCAAACCTCGTGTTACGGAATGAAAGTCGGGGTACTTTAGGGGGCCGTTCTCACTTTCTGCGGGGTGAATGCACTGCCGGGGGAGCCCACCCTAACGCGACCCTCCCCGGCCCTCCAGCCGCATCAAAGACACTCAATGAAGGCGGTGTAATTTCGACTAGACGCCAGGAATTGATTAATTTTTTGCTATCTCCGAGGCTTGCGATCTTGTCTCAGCCGCATCTTGCATTATGCATTCATTTGAAACGAGTGGAAGACATCAATATTAAATCTGCTTCGTAACCAATATTAATGTGATTGGTACTAACAACAATTAAGTAATATTCTATACTACTTGGAAGGTTTTTTCAGCTTAAAATTGTCCTACATTTATTACCATCAATAAACAGGCGACAAGTTTAATACGTATAATCGTATATACAGTGATTGTTTTATTGTACACAGGATGGTACTGTTAACATGGACAAGATGACGGAAGCTCAAAAAACTGCATACTTAGAAGCACACGTAGCTGTCCAACAACATATGGCACAAGCAGC
>JAQSVV010000368.1:5000-22264 GCA_036375495.1 Agrotis segetum
GTATGTAGCGTTTTAATTTTTTAGTTCTTCGTGGACAATTTTAGTATCAACTTTTAGATTTTAGTGATAAATTAATTTGGATAATTGAGTAAACAGTTACAATTACAATACTTGGTAGTCTATGTTAATAGATTTAGAATAGCTTCAATCAAACGTTTAAAAAAATGAAATCAACGATAGCACAGCACTCAAGGCTTTAATATGTCTTAGTTAAAACCATGTGATTGTTATATTCTAGTTTTTCAACTCCTAGAGACAGGAACTAAAATGGTTCAAATATCAATTTATCTGTGGTATTACAGAACACAAACCTGGTGCATACAAGTGCAACGAGTGCCGCAGTGGCAGCAGCGACTGCAGGCATGGTGGTATCCTGGTCCTGTGAACTTTGTGGCAGGCTGTTCGCGACCAGAGACGAATGGAGTGCCCATGCCAAGTCACATCTACCAGATACTAAGCTGCTACAAGACAAGATGCAGCAGGCAACTCAACATCAGGTAACATAATATAATCCTCATCGAACTAGAAATAAAATTCGGTATGCGGATCGAAGGACCAATTTTGACACGTCTTTCGCATTTTTTCCAGCAACAAGAAAAAGTGCACTTATCAAATCAAGAGAAACTACAACTGCTTCACCACCACAATCAGAATCAGCAGATTCTCAACGGGCACGGGATCGCAACGGCATCAGTGTCAACAGCTACAGTTGTCAACGAGGGAGGAGGTGGGGGTGGTGGAGGAGCTTACTTCACTCATGGTCACACACACTACGCCCCAGAGAGACAACACACACATGCACACCACTTGTGCCTTATGTGCAGACAGGAATTCGCGGGAAAAGCGGAGTTTATGTTCCATGTAAGAGGCCATTTTGAAGGCAAAGTGAGCGATATTGCGGCGGCTGATGTGTTAGCTCGTTCTCTAGTAGACAATTCTGGGCTGTGTACCTGAGCCCCGCCAACACCCCTCAGCGCCTTTCACTCGGACGCATGTAATAAGGGCGTCTTCCAAGACGACACCATCATGTTGAAGTTTTAAGTCGCTAGTTGCGAGACATTGGTTTCCAAGTGGGGTTAAGACAATTAAGGTCAGTATTAATAAGGTTCGTAAAAAAAGTGGATTTATCGTTATATTTTATTCGGCAGCAGTTTAACAAGGTTGATTTTGAAACTATACAAAATATTGTCTAAGTTCTAAAATAAGACTTTTGTTTTTTTAAATTATTTATGGAAAAAAAATCTTAACAGTCGTCGTGAAGCTTCCTAAATCTTCAATTAGCTAAGCCTCAATAATTTTATGGAAAGCAATGCAATACCTAATAATTATTAAAAAAAAAAACAATTCTACATTTTATATTAATTAAACAACGAATACAATTACGTAAACTTTTAGTTTGAAAATCAGTAATTAATTATTGTCAAAAACCCGTTATATCATGGATACAGTGAAAGCGGGTAATTGTTCTTACCAAACATTCCTATTTCCTATGCTCTATCAAACTTTGAATTCCGTTTACAATGAATTCGTTACAGTTTCGTGCGTGATAATATAAATTATTTAGCTTTTATATAAACTTATTTATTTAGTTCTGCTAGATGTTAATATATTTATGGGAAATTGTGTAAATACGAGAAATTTAATTTAAGAAAATAATGTTAAATAGAATCCGTTAACGTCGCTTTATTTATTTTTAATTTAGAATTAAAGTATTATCGGGGGATGAGTGATTCTAGTCATTTGAATCTAGTCTATGGAATCTTCTAGTCTGTGGATCCTAGTCATAGATGTAAGTTTGTGTATAAAATTATTTTTGTATCGATCAGTTGTGATCATTTAATATATCGTACTGACTCTAGTACCCTAGCACGGAGTGTGTACCTAACTAGAATTGTAGAAACTTATATCTGCCAATGTATAAGTTCGTATAAAAATATCTAAAAGTGGAAAATTAGGAACATAATTCTATGAATAGGTCAATTTCAGCGGAATGTTACTATAATACCACATTTTTCTCTCACGTCTTTCGTAAACTTGTGTCAGATGTTTAAATTTCAAACATTTTTTTAAATTTTCAAAGTCAAATTAATGAAAGAAAAATTACATCACTAAATCAAATTATTTAATAAATGAAATAACATTAGATAAAGTTCTGTTGAATTTGTCACATTCATAATAAAATTATTAAGCATAAACATTAATTCGAATCAGAAGATTAAATTGTATTCATGATTCAGAAGTAGAAATTAGGTAGGTACTCGTTTTTGCATGTAGCTAAACCCTCCCTTGCTCCCTTGCCACGTCTCTTTGTTTTGAAATAATTTAGTTACAAATGAAATTTCCCTTGGCTACTATTGGAGGATTGTGATACCTCTGGAGCCCCGTGGCACAACTTTGGGCCACCAAACTCTGACCGGTTTTAAGAAATATTTTTCAAAAATAGAGTTTAAAATCGGTCGGGGTTTGGTGGCACAAAATTGAGCCCTTGGAGCGCTTTGGGATCCTATTTATATTTACAATAATTTTCAAAAACTGTGTCACTATCCACCGCAGGTGGACAAACTGGAGGAAATTAGGAATCATAAAAAAAGGGAATAGGAATACCCATTAACGAAAGAATCATATCGCAATCAGCACATCAAAACAGCATTCAAGAGCGTATTAATGAGAAAGTGTATTTTGAAAATTATTTCTTGTCTAATAAACATCAAATTAATCATCAACTAGATTATTACAAAATTGACCGTGAAAGGCGGACAGAACAATACACGAGTGATCTTATAAGGCTTCTATGTTTACATTCCGTCATACGGAGCCTTAAAAATATAATGTTATAATATAACATCATACCCATTATTCTTGAACCCTGTTTAACGATGTGATGAATCTGATCGTGTTCCATTTCATTGGGGAAAACCTGTCCTATTATTCAGACCTGAGCAGTTTGGTATTGAAGCATGATGCTGTAGTGTTCAGGCCCCTCGGCTACGGTAACTTTTTGAAGCGACAGCATCGCTACTCGTATTTTTACTCGTTGGTCGCATAAAACGCTCTCAAACAGGGTGTCGAGTCTGCTAATTATTAGTCAGAATGGCGCCACAATGGCGTTTCAATTGTAGGTAGTGCTTATTCGAACCATTTTTTACTGCTGAGTAAAAAATGGTTCGAAAATTGAAACGCCATTGTGGCGCCATTCTGACTAAAATTAGAAGACTCGATACCCAGCTTCGTGACTGTATCGATGCAAACGCGCTACAGCACTGCTGCAGCATCGCTACAAAAAGTCGCCGTGGGTGAGGGCCCTAAGAGTTTGCCTGTCTATTCATCATTTCAATTAGACTTCTCTAAACAAGATAGAGTAGTATCTAGTAATTCTCGAGCTATAATTTGGTTGGTCGGTTAGTGTTTGGTAAAGAAATGACAAGGTGAATGCGTGATGACAAGTTTGGATGTTATCGCGATGTTGCTTCTCATTCCTAACGTTTTTTAGCATTGTAGTCAAGTAGATCTGAATTCTAAATATACACTGATACAAACTTTCAATAGGCGTTCGAATAAAAAAGAAATATAGAAGACCAATCACAATATTTTAATCTATCAGCGGCCGTATGGCTTGTTCCGGCAAGTGAAAGGGACAGAACTATATAAGTCGTCTATCGCCATCTCGTTCACTCATTGGAACAAGCCTGGTTTAAAGACATTGTAATACGGCCCCGGGTGGCCTACCATGACGTCTCAAAGCGTGAGTAATTCCAGTGTGGGAAAGAGACTGGTAGAAAGTGACAGGCTATACAAGTTGTCTAGCGCCATCTTGTTCCCACAGTGAATTATTAGGCTGCTCCCACATTTATCGACGCGGAATCGGCTTAAGTCGGTCAAAAAATTTCTTTCTCGGCTCGGCTCGGACGGGGCGATCCGATGCGAATGGTATTACTAACGTTCTTATTACGTTGACATAAAGGATTTTTTGACCAGCTTAGGCCGATTCCGCGTCGATAAATGTGGGAGCACCCTTATCGGTTTAAGACGTCAGTTAGGCCACCAGTTTTTTAGCATTACCCAGAAGAAAATCATGTGCAATCAAAGCGATCGACGATCGATTAAAAAAATGTGTGTTTTCTTTATTTCTTTTAAATTCGAACGTTGTGATTTTCCGTACCGAAATACCAATGTTGAAAAATGTGTTACTTCAAACTTTTCTGTTACATTTTACCAACATTGGTGTTTTCACAGAAAGTTTAAACTAAGATTTACCCTCGTGTTCATGTAGATCAGCAAGTTTTGAAACCATTTTGAATCCTGTAAATAAGTTTTAGACGTGTTGTGCTAGAAATACCCCTATAGATTGTGTCTGTTTCACGACAATGCTGCGAACGTTACACGTGATTTGTTGCATCGAATGAACATTTTGGTGTTTAGTTGTAAGGCCAAGTGTTTGTTCCACATTGAGTTGATATTTATATTACGTAATATTCCATAATGATCTAGAACTGAATATTGAATAACTCAAAATTGTATTCTCTTTTTCCTGCAGATGTATTAATTTATGTAACATTTTTCAAAAATTTTAATTCATTTTTGAAAACCAACAATACACAACCACATATTGCACGCAAAATTATTAATAAGATATTTTTTTTTCATTTTAATGGCTTTACCCATGGAGCGATGAGACGCGATTTGCACGAATTCCAACTACAAGTGAAAATCAACCTTACTACTATAACATTAGACATAAAACACGTTGTTATCTATGGATAGATGAAAAACAAAACACGATGGTCATGACAACGTCAAGTCAATCGAATTGCGTCTTCATTTCTTAGTGACAAGGTTAATTTTCACTTGTAGCACCCACCCATGATGGTAAAGTCCCTTACACTTCGACTGAGTGTGGAACAAACACAGAATGAATTTACCCCCAAAAGGGGTAAGTCAGAGCACGATGGAAGTTACAAATTTGAATAGGGATAGGCATGTATGTTAAATTGTTCACGAAAGTGTCAATATAGGTGGGACGATTATGCAATATTAATAGTTTTATATGATTTTTAGCATAACGTCGTATTTTAAATGTAACATATTCAATAGCTAATGTGCGGCTCGCAGAGGTCTCGCCTTAATAATTTTATTCATGTGGAGTAATCGTAAAATTAATAAGTATTAAAAAAAAAGTAGATAACAATTATTTCCAATTACCAAAATGATGTTTGGTCCTAACATGTCAATCAGTTACGAAATAGCCAGTATAAAAAAATGTCTATTCGTTTTGTACCAAAACATTGTTATTCCATCGTCAATATCAATATTAATAATAAAATCATTGTTCTGTAACTTAAGGTATAAAATAGATCGTATCAAACGAAATCGGCTTTCAGAATGATCTCGAAAATCTAGTCCTTACTTAATTTATATTAATATAGAGTGTACCTAAAGAAATACGCTTATTTTGTATAGACTTAGGAAAGTATTTATTTTCTTTATATGTATTTTGTATGTGCTTCCCATATCCTTAATAAGTCCGGGAGCCTTACCACGAGCTCTTAACGCGATGCAGTTTAGGCTGTGGGAAAGAGACAGAGCTATACAATTCGTCTAGCGCCATCTCTTTCCCACTACCTAAACTGGATCGCGTTAAAAGAGTTCATGGTAGCCCACCTGTACTTCTTTGTGATTGGTTCAAAAATTAATTAAAGTGACGTATGGCCACTACTTACAATATTTAAAAAAAAGAGTTTTTTAAATTATTATTTGCCATGTGTTCTTTTGAGTTATCCGTCCTCATGGCGCTTGTAACAATTTACCTGAGAATATTTATTAAGAATTTTTGTGCTTGCACTAAATTTATTTTACTGATTTAGTTCAATTTATTTTTGTACTTCACATAGCTAACCTTCACGCAGGGTATGGGCCATTACATTTTTTTATAGTCTTAAGTCTGCATATTTGTATAAAATAATTAGGCAAGCAGGTAATCATAGTTATTAAGAGACCACGTCCGAGACTGTGGCGAACCCATTGTAAGCTAACTTAACATTTAAAATAAATTTTATACCTACTCATGTAAAAGAAAAACTGCCCACGAATTGGTATGTACATTATTAATTATTAAATACTAATCAAAAGGAATTATTGTACAAAAAGTTCAATGACTATAACTGTTTAGGAATGCCTTTGTTTGTACATTTTTTATGAAAAACAAAACTGTGATCGTGATTCGTTTCTTTTTATGAACATTTTTAACAAAATCTTTGTTTTCTCTTTGTAAAAATCTCTTCTTACCTAAATTATTCGAGTGCTTAGTGATAATTCAGTAATAAATATTAGGAGCAATAACTTATCGTCGCATATCGTAAAATTAAAATTTGTATAAATTAAATTGAGAAACTTGATGGTGATGTAAGTATTGCTAAGTAGCGAGAGTTTTGGAAATTAAAAAGAGAACAACTCATGTTGCCTTTTATTTATTATCCAGAAAGTGAAATAACTACACCCAAGTTTCACCAGGTTGTAAGTTTAATTCCATGATAGGCAGTTCATAATAAAATGCCGCTATAATATTCTCTAAAATACAGTTTATATCTATGTACAGTTTACAGGCTGTACATGGTACGCTACGACGATTTTTTCGTCGAGACAGACATTCACTAAGTTACTGGCAGACCTGGATTTCGAGCTTAGTGAATACCAAATGTATGTAGTGATGAACATAGGTCGCCACAATGGTAGAATTTCAATATTCGTGCGATATCGAGTCGATTTACTGCAAGTCGCACGTATTAAAAATGGAGTGATGCGATGCAATTTAACCGTGAATTGTCAAAAATCCACCTTACTGACTACGACATAAGCCGCTGCAGACTCGACACCCTGCCCGTCCGTCGGTAGCTTAGTGAATAAATACCAAATGTATGTAGTGATGAACATAGGTCGGAAATAGGTAGAATTGGGGATTGTAACCAGCGCGATGCGACGCGACGCGATTCGACGCGTCGCGATTCGTGCGATATCGAGTCGATTGCCGAAACAAGTCGCACGTATTTACTAATGGAGTGATGCGATGCAATTCAACCGTGAACATCAAAAATCCACCTTACTACTACGACATAAAGCCGCTGCAAACCGAAAACAAAAGACGCCAGTGAAAAGCAGTTGCGCAAATAAATTTCGATTCGAACACAGAATCGTATGTATTGTCATTAGCACATAGTACATGCAATTCGATATCGAGGAGATCTGTGAGCAATATCGTCAATCCATGCGACTCCATTAGCAAACATTAGCGATTGTCCATTCCATTTTTTTCGGCCGGAACGCTTGCGTGATATCTGACCGATATCGTCAATCGATGCTATTCTGTATCGTGTCGCGACGTGGGTAAAGTCCTTTATTCATGTAATTACACTGATTTATAAAAAAGTTACTCTTACACAATTAATTTGTCTATTTTATCTCTGATGTTTTTTATTATTTTATTTATTTGTAATACTGTTGTCCCCATGAGATTGTCTATTAGAAATCTCGAGAAGATCCATATTAAAATCAAATTTCGATGCTAGTTCTAAAATAACTCTAGCTAACTCCTACATACCTACAATGATGACTCGTGATAGCATTTTCTATCATTTGTTTCCTCAATTCGTTGCACACGTAAATATTAAATAACAAACGTGCATGCTATCTTTCATATTTACATTAATGATGATTCAAATTACGTTATTTATTCACAGTCATCGCCTAGATAAGAAAGGCAAGAGATAAAATCAAGCAAGTCGTAAATGAAACCTGAATTGGAATTGATAAAAGAGGATCAACGATTATATTGCATTTTTTTTTTTACTTTATTACCTTGTTATAACATCAGTAGGTATTGCCTAACACAGAAAATATTAAGGTCGTAAATCATTCTGATCATTATCTCAACCAACTGTTTGGTCAAAAGTGACGAGCGATGGCAGATACGCTGAGGTGACATCAAAGACATTTAAACTATATACGAGCAGTAGACGGGACATCACGAAGAAAGTGATCCTAAATTTTTTACCAATAGGTAAAAAGTCCCTCAGTCTAGTAGTCGCGTTGCTATGCAACGCTTAGATAGTGCTACTGACGCACGGCATCAACAATTTTGTATGACAATTTTACCAATGTCCGCTCTATAGGTTCTTTTAAATATCTTTGGGTGACATGAATTTTATCCGTTGCAGAATCTGCAAGCATACTGATGAAAATATAGGCCGCTACTTCACTAGCATTAGTTGAGAATTTGCCCACAGTACCAAAGACAGACACACGCATTCCTACATATTATAGGGGTTAAAAACTAATGACATCCTATTTTTTGTATCGGGATTAAAATTCCGTTGTTGTGATTTCTTCATTAAAAAGGTTTTGTTACCTATAAAAGAAAAAATGAATAACCTTTTTCGACACCCTCCACCTTCGAATAATGACATTATTACCGAAAAAAAAAAACAATAAATTATGTCAAACAAATAGGTTATTTTGACAATGTAATGCTCTAAATTATTTTATTTTGTACATCAAAATTTTTGTATTACAATAATATTTGTATTGGAGATCTAAATTATGCGTTAAAATACGTTTAGTGAATGACTTTTGTGATATTTTGACTGGTAAGTAAAATAAAATTATATGTAGTAAAAAAATACTACAAGGGTCTAAAGTAAAAATAAATTAGTAGTATTTATATGCTTCTTGTTGTACTAGCAAAAAGTGTGTTTAAAACTACCTGTACCCGCGACTTCTTTCGCGTGGATGTCAACTATTCTCCCTTTACTGTCGGAACAACGCTCCTTCCTACTTTCTTCATACCCTCAAAAGGGGGTAAAAAAGGCGAAACCTCGGGTGTTGCAGGTGTCGATAAGCTTGTGTTGGTGACCGCTTTCCGCCAGGCTGACTGCATGCTTGTTCTAGTCAACTTTACGGTTTAAAAATATATATTGTTAGAAATGTTTCGTTATAAGCTAAAAAATATGTTTATTGGTAGGTTATATTTATTCACTATAATTTGTTTAGTTTTGCTCTGTCCCAAACTTAATGCTCGCATCTAAATTGTTACATGACAGTGAATTACAGGTAAAAAAAAAACGGTTGTTTTCATTAGTAGTTTTTTTTCACGGAGATTTCCTTTATTTATTTATTTTTTCAGATGTTTTATTTTATTTCTGTTGAATATGGAAAATGCATGTCTAAGAATTAAATTCAAGACCCTCTTCCAGAAAAAAACTATAGATAATTCTATCTGTTGCTTAGAAATTGTACCTGTAGTGTCATGTATACAAAACCTAGACAAACTCATTTGGAACCAATCAAACAATTTGATAGAATATATAATACCTATGACGTATAAAGTGGTGCTGCAGAGACAGCCAGTTATTCAAGCAGACAGCAACCATGCCTCATTCAAGACATACCACTCCTGCGTCGATTTGTTACTAACATCTTCCAATTCACTCCTGGGATGCGCTGGCTCTGGTGATATTATATCAAAAAGGATAAGCGACACGTTTATACTTAAAAAATGTTTCGAAACCTGTAGGAGCAAAGATAATTTTATGCACGATTTCCTGGATGATTGCAACTATTCTGATAATGATGTGACGCTACCTGATTCCAACGAAACGACAAATAGTTTATTGGAAACAAAGTATATAGAAAGAAAGAGATTGAAACAAATACTGAGGAGGAGGACAAAGGTACTGAAATACACTTTCATGAGTGCTTTTGTGTGACACCCCAATACTAACGATTATGACATTACTAAAATACTGATATATGGACAAGATTACGATATAATAGGCAATTTGACAGTATCATTAAATTGCAAATTTTATTAGTCCGTCATCATCAGCTAGAGTTCTGAAAAATAATGGACACGTATTCTTTTCTTTTGTTAAACCAATGCATATTTTTATTTTTTAATGTCTTGGCATTTTAACGAACATAATAACTCACCATAATTCGAGAGTAGGTGACAAATGAAAAAACGCATTTTAAATATTTTTTTGAAATTTAACTGACGCGATGGACTAATTATCTTTATTCAGTCAAATACCTTATTCTGGTTTCTGCGATTACTTGAGGTATATTTTTTTCTAATTTATTTATAATTTCTATTTTCATTTTGTTTTCAGTAAACGTTATGACAAGTTGTCGTTCGAATTTTCTAGACACAAACATATATGGTGAATCGTTAGATAAAATATTAGAAAATGAGTATCCTGATTTTGACGATATTGCTGAAAGAAATATTGTAAATAATACTTTCACAACAAAGAGTTTCAAGAATCGTGAATCAACACGAGTGCTCAGTTTATCTCCCATATGTTCAGTTAACACTCATGAAACATCTCTTGTTCCTAAAATTTTGACATCAAAAGCTGTGGCCTGTAAAATACACGAATCACAGGGAGATTTAGTAATACTGGGGTGTATTAGCTCACCTAGTGAATTGTCCGACGATTATCTGGCACTTTCAAATAAAGATGTAAAAAGAAGAAAATCACCTAAAAGAATAAGGTCAATGTATCCACCAGAAATGAGAGTTGTAGAATGTGTACAATATATGGAACAAGAAATTTTACCTTTAAAATTATGGTTGAATGATATAAAGCGTAAATGTACTGCTCTCGGTATAGAATTTAACAAAAAACCTTCAAATCCAAGCGTGACTATTACAAATATATCTGCCTGCGTTGGTCCAGAAATTGCGACATCTGAAAAGATTATAAAATCAAATCGTGCTGTTTATTCGATGGAGTTTAATGAATACATGTAGACTGTATAATAAATGTTATTTATAAACCCATGTTATTTTATATTTATTTACTTCAGGTCTATCCATTAGGCCTATTTTTTAAGTTGTGTCTCCTGTATCGTGGGTGCGTTAACAAACATAGAAACTCACATACACAAACATCCAGACTAGGATCAACTTCTTGCAGATCATACAAATATTTGTTCCGTGCGGGGATCGAACCCGCGTCACACAGCGCGGCAGTCCAATTGCTCAACCAGTGCGCCAAACGTGCCATCAATTTCATATAAAGGAACTTTAAACATCTCGTACGATCTGCGTATCATGCATGCTTATTTTCAACAAAAAGAAATAAGCCTGTTGCGAAGAGTCTGGCACAAACCCACTACTAGAGATTTTTCATTAGTAAGTTCTAATGAAAAACCCACTGTTAATCGATAGGAGGTTAACTTCATAATAAAAGCAATTCAAAATTCTTTTCGCTCACTCAACGTCTAACGTCGTTTCTATTGTGATGACTGTACCGACGAAGCAGTAGATCTAAAATACTAGAGTTAATTGACTTTGTTTTAGTTTTCGTCAGCATGACAAACCAGCAAGCTGTAGTAGATCAAATAGTACGAAATTTAGCATTTGATGTAGAAGCTGTTCCCAAGAATAAACCAATCGAAGAAAACAGTATTTCACAAATTACACCACTAAATGTGAAAATCAAAGTTAGAAAAAAAGAAGAAATACTGAGGTATCCAGAGGATGTAACTATCACTGATGATACTCCAAAAACTGTGCAAAAGGTTCGTCTGGTAAACAGCGATCGAACGATTATGACTTTTGATGTATTTATGGAAGCAGAATTTGACAAGAAACCATCGAGGAAAATTCACAAACAAATTTTCGATATGCTAAGACCAGGTGATAATCTCTCCATTCACTCCAACAAATATACTAAGATTTTTTTTTTTTTCACTTTCATTAAAATCATGAAATGCTTCCTCCCACCCCGGGCGGTACGGAAGTATAAGACTGTACCAAGACCCCTGCAGGCTTTAGCCCTCTAAATGCCTCTAATCGGTAACAGCTCTTTGAAGCACCCGTGGAATACGCCGCGCCGTCGACCCGGGCATCGTCCATAATTGGACGGCAAGTCACCCATTGCTCTTAATCCGCATGCCCACGCCTACGGTGGCCGAAAATCGTGTGAGTCAAGATGGCGCCTCACGACGCCGACGGCCCTTGCCGTGGGCCTCATAGTGTATGTTGTTGCACCAAATTACTGCAGTATCGTACGAGAAACGATATACTTTTTATTACAGGAATGTGTTTAGGAGCTGTGGATGATGACAAATACAGTTACATGCCTAGTTCGTCGTACACTGCCAATATTACTGAACCTACCAAGGCAACCAAATCAGATGGTACATTCAAACAAACATTTACACTTTCTAAAAATGTTTATCAAGACTACACTGTCACATCTCCGCAGGAAGAACCAAAGTGGTTATTTGGGAAGTGTAAACGAGGTGAAATACTTAAGATTTAATTTTAAAATAAAGATATAATATTATTTTCAGTAAATAAACCATGTATTATTTTTATCATGATCAAATTACCATAACTGGCAACACTATTCAATATTCGTTGTATTCTCAACATTTTGTTTGAATTTCAGGCGGATGTTTGGATCCACCTTTCAGCGAAGATAAATATCCTTACAAGCCCAGTACAAGATCTGGACCGGAGCAAGACGAAGAAAAACTCGATGAAGATGTTGGAACTAAAGTTTATAGTGATAAACAACCTATCACATCACATGATGAAGAAACTCAAAGTAATGAAAGACATAGTTCAATTTTCGACAGTGGGATATTCAAAAGGAAAAGAAGATCTAGTGATAAATCAACTAATACAAAACTACCAGACAAAACTGATTCTATCGTAGATATCTATCAAGGGGAGTCGGCGACAAATTCCGTCAGCTCACAATCAAATTCTATTATAACGTATCCCCCTACAACAAAAAGTGTTACAAGAATGAGTGGTGATAAGACCGTAACGAGCAGAGGTCCTAGTGAAGAGAAAACGAGAAGGTCGTTTAACGACCATTCAGAGCCCTACTTTATTCCTCCAAAAGGAGTCAATCATATAAAGGAGAAAGATACATCAGATCCAAGTGATTATACAAAACGCAGATCGTCCGATGTCAAAAAATTAAAGCCTGCAGTCAAAGAATCTTTAGAAATGCCTGTTCCCCTACCCTTACCCATTCCAGTTCCTATACGCAAAACTTCCAGTACGCAAAAACTCAAAGCTATTACTCCAAACGATGATTTAGAAGTAATTCAAGATGATAATGAGAATGTAACTGAATTAGATTTAATTACAGACCAAGCATCACAAGAGCAACAATTAAAGTACAAAAATACGTCTTCAAAAACGGAAAGTTTTATCTCTGCCAATGTTGAAGAACCCACTGCATCGAATAAAATAGGTGACAAAAACTTGGATGATACAAAATTACTGATAATTCAAGATGATAATGCGAATGTAACTGAATTAGATGCAATACCAAACCAAGCATCAGAAGAGCAACAATCACAGAACAAAAATACGTCTCCAAAAATGGAAAGCTTTATGTCTACCAATGTTGAAGAACCTACTGCATTGAATGAAATAGGTGACAAAAGCTTGGATGATACAAAATCACAGCAACATGATAATTTGCTAGTGCCTCTTCCAATCCCTGCAGTTCCTTTTAATTTAAGCAATGCGATGGCTACTCCTGTTGATTCCAAAACGAATAATGATAAATTGGTAACAAGTGATATGAATTTGACTCAATCAAAAGAATCGCTCACAACGAAACCAACTCTACCAACAAACGAAGATGCACTTTTTGGAGCCTCTACACATAAAAATTTAGATTCTGAAAATAAATTAGAAGAAAATGAATCAATTGCGAATTTAACCCCAAAACCACAATATGGTGACACAGAAGCAAATGAAACACCAAAAGAATATCTTCGCACAGGACGTAGTGCTTCCGATCAGGAGAGTGATTCTGAAAATTTTGTAAATAAAGGATCAATAATAACAGAGATGGAAGAAAAACAAGATTCTAACGTAGAAGACATCACAAAGAGAATTGATAAACCTACAAAACAAAATGAAATCAAAAATGATGACACGGCTGCTGAAAAAGACAGACCAAGTGAGATATCTAATAACAACACTCCACAGCTCAGAGGTACTTCACAAACAGATGAAAGAAAAAATTCTCAAAGAATATCGCAATCTAGGCTTCCTATTTTACAAAAAAGTGTGTCTTTACTAAGTGGTAGTAAGAAATCAACAACATCGGCTAAAGATAAAAGTGATACACAGAGGAGCAATAGTCCAGACAGATACTTAGATACTGTTGGTGATAAAGACGCTGATTTAAGGGAGGGAAGTGGAAGTCTAGATACATATTTCAATAATGTTCGAGACAGAGGCAGTGACTTAGGAAGTATATTAAGTGAAAGCAGAAAATCATCAGCTTCAGCTAAAGATAAAAGTGATACACAGAGGAGCAATAGTCCAGACAGATACTTAGATACTGGTGGTGACAAAGACGCTGATTTAAGTGTTTTACTCAGCGATCCAAAGCAGGAAACAGATTCTGGGAATGGTAAAGTAATGGAGCCACTCGGTGACAAAGAATATGTCAGTGAAACTGCTACAAATAATGATGGTAAAATTGATTCTTATGCTGAATTCCCAACAAGAGTTCCAATAGAAGGAGATATGAATTTTATAGCAGCACCAGTATTTATTGATAATACTGAATCAAGTCCAAAATCAAGACCTCTTAAAGAAGCTGATAGTAAAATAAATTCTATTGATGAACCTATAAATACAGATGCGGAAACTGATCCAAATGGAATTCCTTTTGCGACAAAAATACCTTCAAGAATTACAGACTTTGGTGAAGATAGCGAGACACTTTTAACCGGAAGTCGTGAGTTAATTAGAACAAAATCAGTTATTTACAATGCTTCCGAATTAATTTCTGTTAAGTCTGCGAATAACCGTATTGAAAGAACCCCGTCATCTGTTAAAGGCGTAGATACAGGATCAATATCTATTCAATCAACAAGCACCTTAAAAAGTGCTTTGAAAAAAGATTTAATGTATATTGACCTGGGATTTCAAAGCTACATCAATGATAAAAATGAAAGAGTACTAAAAACTTTCGATGGGGAACATAAGCCAAATCCTTTGCCAAATGATTCGGTCACTGTACTAAAAACTCAAATTAGAGTTTCTTCAAATGAAATTAGGATTCCCGTAGATTCGGAGCATGATATGTCCATACAAATCAAGAAATCAAATGCAAATCAACGTGTTTCTATAAGCGAGTCTGGATTAAGGGATGATATCGACCACGGTAGATTAGAAAAACAACGACCGCCTGAGCTAGATAATGGTAAGTAAAAATGGTCTGTATTTTAGCTAGTCATATTATTTTTCCCAAGCAGCGTGTGTTTCTTGAAGCTGAAAAATGTTTCTTAGAAAATCTCTCAAACATTGTTTTTACAATCGGTGCTACTGTCGTAATGATAGCTTATGATCATTATAATGTACTGTCAACTTTGTTCCAGATGCCGAAATTAGAAGTTCTGAAGCGAAAGATGAAGAAAGGAAAGATAACACTCGTGGGATTGATACAACGGAAGACCACTTCATAGATTACTATGAACAAGAATTGGTTCCATTGCAATTAATTATAAAGAATCTAAGAAATGAAATAGATTTTCTGGCATCGCAACAATTAATAATGAAAGATAAATTATATTGTTCAAATAAATCAAAGCTGCCGAGATTGGTTCACTCAAATAAAAAATGTTACGGGTGTGCAAGGAAATAAAAAATTAAAAGAAATAATATGTGAAGAAATATTTTTTCTATATACCTATACCACATGAAAATATATTTGAGGTATTTGATCATGATAATCTCAATAGTTCTGTTCTTATAGATTATTGATTTAACAGCCGATTGGGAGCTCCAGGCGTGTAGTTACAAATTACTGAAGATATTGTAAGCCTTCTTGTATGAAAATAAAATTATGAAAGTTTGAAGCAATTCAACAATTATTGATATTTAGTTCGATTGATTCTCTAGAGTGAACATTGTGCATTGTTTTGAAGTACCCACTTTATTTGGACCTTAAGAAGCAATAAAAGGACATTGACCATTATTGTATGGGACTTGGTCCAAATGCTGCCCAGGAATGGGATTACATGCGCTGTGTTCCTAACACTAATGTCTGTCTTTATACAAAATATTTTAAAAATCTGCCCTAGGGTTCCTGATTTATTTCGGTATTTTATGTCGCTAACTTGATTTTTATCACCATATTTTTAATCGTAATTTACACCTGCCCAAATGCTGCCAAGGAATGGGAAAGCATGCACTGTGTTTCTGGTACACAGAAATTACCTAATTAGATTATTATAATGTTTTGTTATGTCTATAAACAAAACATTATAATAATCTGCCCTGGGATTCCGAATTTATTTACACTTTTATGTTCCGGACTTTATTTTGGTCTCAATTGATGACTTTATTTTTCGAACTTCGGATTTAAGTCAAACAATACTGCGCATCTTCCTAGCGCCGCCACCGTTACTTTGCGGCCGCACATCTAACCCACATACCGCTACATACCGAATATACATAATTATGCTATGCTAGAAAGAAAATACTTATTTGGCTCAAAACCACAGCAAACACACAACAAAATAAAATGGAATAAGTGGAAACGGTCACACAGTTTTGTGGCTCAGCTTTTACATTCTCGCAGCACAGCTACATAGCACATCCCTGGTGGAAAGGCACTCTAGATCCATAGCGATCGTTTTTATGTTTATCATTTGAATAAGAAGAAATTTTCTTCAGCGCAAGTTAACATTACACAGCACCACATTGGTGTCGCGTGCTGGACAGTATCACAAATTGATTCCAGATAAACACACTAGTTTATAAACCGCCACAATACCGCTTCTCATCATATCAGTCGCATAAATAAAACGGGTTTCAGCTTCAGCATTGGCTCAACTGCTATTTTTTTCGAGTATCATAATACAATTATGTTTATTGTTCCCCAATAAATTCTAATCTACACTCACAGTATGGCGACTTAAAGCAGTGTGTTGATACCAGTTGCAGTACAGGTAGTGAACTGTTTTTATGTAAATGTGATTATAATAAATTGTAATTCCGAGAAGAAGTTTGAAATGGAAAATAAAATAAAAACAATTACTGAAAATGGTGACAAGAAGACGAAACATACGGCAGATCTGGAAGAAGCCCTGGCTGTGGCAGGTAAGCAAGATAACTATTTCTTTGAACCTGCATTTTTCCACTGCTGGGTAAAGATCACCGCCATAACCGTCCACTCCTCTCTTGGTGCGGCTTTCTCCGGGCTATTTCTCATAAATGC